>SNVD02010035.1:0-45013 GCA_013180625.2 Boswellia sacra
TAGGATACAAATAAATATTCTCCTCTTTTAACTTGGATACATTAAATAATGTCTTAATCTAAGAAGATATTTATTATGAATCAAAACTTCCTAAATTATACTTCTAGAAATAGTAAAATAAGAAACAATATAACATTCTTGTTTTATTACAAGTTGGTCAAAATTATCATGTGCATGTCACATGCAAGTGCAGTACACGTTGACACTAATTAACAATCTCACCTTTTTTGGCAACTTATGATGAAAACACGAAACTATTTCTGATCAAAGAAAATCACACAAAGATAAGTCAGACATAACTATAAACAATCATGATCTAGCAAACAGAAATATCATGCTTAAAGAAATAACAAGAGTATGTAGTTACAAAGCACATAACAGAACAATGTCTGAATGTGTATATCCTACAAAAACAACACAAAGTGAAGTTGACAAACTTGTCAAACAACACTTCAACCAAATCATGATCAGAGCAAATAAAAAAATATACATCAAATGAAATAGGCAGAGAACAACACAAAACACAGTAAAGTAATAAGTTAAAAACACAAAGTATAAAAGAGCGCGAATGCATACAAAGCATAAAAATTCCGTACTCCCCCTTACTCCTTACTTATTGCCCTTGAGAAGAAGAAGCAACAAAAAATATCAAACAGAATTAGAATTAGCAGTATCAAATCAAAATCAAAACAGAATTATATCAGAAACTTCTTCTCTCCCTTGATTTCAGAACAAGTTCCAAAAACTAACGAAGTCGTGGAGACTTGCGAACAGGTGGGGAAAAGGAACTGCCAAAGCGCTTCTTGAACCTTCTAGCCTTCATTTTGAACCTTTTCCCAATAGTAGTGAGTCTAAGCTGTTTAGAGGGCACAGGAGCAGGCTGTGCTTCAGTTGTATCTGAGGAAGTGGCAGTGACTTCAACCACAATCTTGCGTATTTCCTTATCAAGTTGGTCAACACCGGTTTTTGTTGGCTATAGCTCAACAACAGGGTGTTGTCGAGGTACCAGTGATTTTGCTGCAAGTTGAGATGGGAGTGCTGTGACTGATTTTGCTGTGTCTGCTACAGGAATGGGTTCCTGTGTGTGTTCTGCACCTAATGTGGTCTCTATGATATGTGGGGGTGACTGTGGTGATGGTGAAGAGTCATGATGTTCTGCTTTAGGGACTGAAGAAACATTAGGTTCTGCCTCAACAGGTGGTGAAGGCAATGTCACTTCGGGTTTTTCTTGTGTTGGTTCATCTGACAAGGACTCATCCCTCAGTTCGGGAACTGCTGATTCAATTTTCTTCTTCCTCTTGTCAGACTTTTTCTTCACCACTTTAACCTTCTTCTTGCCCTTCAAATCAGTTCCCTTTGCTTTCTTCTTAGATTTCTTTTTCTTCATCTTCTTTTCTGCTATTATGGCTATCTTAACAGTAGGTTGTTCAGCTTGATCTTCTACAAGCACTTGCTCAGCTGCCTCAAGCATTGGTGCATCAGTCTCTGGCATATGCTCAGCAGACTACTCATGTACCACATTTTTAGTTTCCATGGGCTGTGGTTCTTCTGCAGCACCAGATTGTCCTGCAAGTTTTGCCTCCAAAACAAACTGCTTTGCTTTGATGTCCTTAAGATCCTGCACAATATTAGTCAAAACAGAATTGATCAAAGCAAGCTTTTCTTCTACATTGCTCATGGGATTTTTACGGACTCTTCTTTGTTTTGGTTCGGGTGCAGGCATATTAGTTTTATCATGTAAGCGATGCAGAAAGCCTTTTGTGATGGATTTAGACAAAATTTGAGTGTGTTCTTTGGAGCTAATGGGAATACCATTTTGAGCTAAAATGCCTTGAATTAAATAAGGAGAGACAAGCAAATGGTAGTCAGATTGATATGGTGCAATCTGAACAATCATTTGATAAATCCATAAACCTAGATTAATATGTCTATTGGTGCCCAAGCAGGAAAAGAAAATTTACTCTATCTTCCCTGACTTGGTTTTGGTGCGAAGAGGGAAACCAGCCAAATTTAGCAATTTCATGCAGTACCGTATACTTCTTTTTAAGATATTGTTAATCAATTCCATCTCTTGGATTCCAATCTATATCCCTTCAACTAGTTAACTCCTTAATCACAACTGCCATATCAATGTTTTCATCCACAGAGTGCAAACTACCTATTGGTATATCAAAGAATGTGTTGATGATTTTTGGTGAGAATTTCACTAACTTTCCTCTACAATATACTTTGTGATAATGATAGCTCTTCAGGTCATCAATGGAAGTAGTGATATTTGCATAAAACTCTTGAATTAAAGACTTCACAAGGGGTAGGAAGTTGTTTACCGTTCGAGTCCAGTAAATAGACTCAAGAAGCTCACTCAAACCATATTTGTTGAAGTCGGTTAGCTTCACTGGCCTTTCAATCTGCAACTTTCTCTTTGACATATACTTCAAGAATTTTTGCTTAACGACTATTGAGAGGAATTTGTTGAACTTCGGTTTCACCTTGTCTTTCATTCTCTTCATAGGAATTAACTCGTCTTCACTCATTGCAGGATCAATCGGGATCTCTGCATGATGTTGTTGCGAATGAGACGATTGTCCACTATCGCTACTATTGTGACCAGAGTCGTGTTAGGAAGATGATGAATTGGTGGTCTTTGAAGAATCAGAAGATGTAGCCATTGCTAGGGTTTCAAGGCTGCAAAATTATCTTAGAACAGAACGAAGCAAGACGAGAGAGAGTGAAGACACTGTTGATCAAGTATGGTATGAACAGAGAATGCCCTAACTGTATTTGTGATATACTTGGGAAGGGCTTATTTTTAATATATTTTCATTGCCAACAAAATTTAAATTTAAATCATTTTCCAAAACAACTTAATGAATATCATTAATGAACAATAATTTAAAATTTGATTTCCATTAAAATAAGGAATTCTAATAGAGTTAGGATTCCCGCCACTTAAGTTTCTTCTCCTCAATTTAATAAAGCTGACATGGCATTTTGACACATAGACACACAAGAAAAGTCAAATTTTAAATAGGCACAAATAGCATCATATGATATGAAAAACACAACATAAAACAGTTAAATGTAATGTAACAACAATATCTGAACATTATAGGAATCATTCTAAAGAAGTATATTTCAGAGCTGTTTATTTTCTTCACATGAAAGCTGTTTTCATTTATCTTTTCAATTGATTGAGATGTAAAAAATATTTTTTGACATATTAAGAATTAATCCCATTGGATTATAAATACAGTAGCTTTCACACAATATAGAGGTAACCCTTTTCATTTGAGTGGGTGACCTCAACATATTTCTTAGATACCCTGAGGTTATTCTCAATGATGACTTTCACACATCATATATTGGTAGCCCTCTCTGTATTTTTCATTTTAAATCAGTTATCTTATCATTCACACAATTTTTATATTACAGCTCACACATGCTAAATTAGAAGAACACTTATGATATTGAAGATATAATTAACATAACGGCAAGTAATGTTTATTCAGAAAACTGGCAGATGCCTACGACCTTTCTTAGATTCTCAAATCTTGTTGTATCTAATGCTTTAGTGAACAAGTCAGCTAATTGTTTATCAGTGGAGATGTGTTCAATGTGTATCACCTTCGACTCTACTAGTTCCCTTATAAAATTGTATCTTATGTCAATGTGTTTTGTTCTAGAATGTTGAACAGGATTTTTGGAAATCTTTATAGCACTAATATTATCACAAAACACAGTTATAGATTTTTGTTCAATACCATAATCACTCAACATTTGCTTTATCCACAATAGTTGTGTGCAACAAATTTGGCTGCTATGTATTCAGCTTCAGCAGTGGACAAGGAAATAGAATTCTGCTTTTTGCTGTGCCGAGAGACTAAGTTAGTACCAAGATGGAAACATCCTTTTGATGTGCTTTTTCTATCATATGCATATCTTGCCCAGTCAGCATCACTAAACCCTACAAGATAATCATTTGTATCTTTAGAAAACCATATACCATAATCATGGGTTCTATGTACATACCTGAAGATTCTTTTAGTTGCTGCCAAAAGTGACTCTTTAGGATTTGCTTGAAATCTTTCACAAAGTCCTACACTAAAGTACAAGTCTGGTCTACTTGCTGTGAGGTATAATAAACTGCCAATAATGCTTCTATACAAACTTGCATCAATCTCTTTTCCTGCATTGTCTTTTGAAAGTTTTAGGTTAGTACTGATAGAAGTTTTCATTGGTTTTCAATTCTCAAGCCCAAATTTCTTTTCAAGATTTTTAGCATATTTTGATTGAGATATGAATATCCCATCATTCATTTGCTTAACCTGCAATCCAAGAAAGAAATTTAATTATCCTACCATGTTCATCTCAAACTCTTCCTGCATCAACTTAACAAACTCATTAGTTTTGCTTTTGTTAGTTGATCCAACACAATGCCATCTATATATATTTGAGCAACAATAAAATAGTGAGATACATGTTTGATAAATAAAGTCTTATCATTGCTACCTCTTCTATAACCTCTGTTGATTAAAAAATCTATCAACCTTTTATACCAAGCTTTAGGAGCTTGTTTCAACCCATACAAAGCTTTATGCAATTTGTACACAAAATCAGGATGTTTAGGATCTTCAAAACCCTTAGGCTATTCAATAAAAACTTCTTCATTGAGATAGCCATTTAGAAAGGCTATTTTAACATCCATTTGTTACAACTTAAAATCAAGTAAACAAGCAATTGCAAGTAGTAGTCTGATTGACTCAAGTCTAGCTACTGGTGTAAAGGTTTCATCAAATTCTATGCCTTCTACTTGTGTGTAACCTTGTGCTACTAACCTAGCGCTATTTCTTATTATTTGACCACTTTCATTAGTTTTATTCGTGAATATCCATTTAGTTCCAATGACATTTGCATTTTCTGGTCTAGGAACTAATTTCCATACTTCATTCCTTTTAAACTGATTAAGTTCATCTTGCATTGCCTAAATTCAAACATCTTCTTTTAAAGCTTCTTTCACATTTTTTGGTTCAACTAATGAAACATAACATGCAAATCTTACTTGATTCCTTACCTTGCTCCTAGTTTTCATCATGCTATCTGGTGTTCCAATGATAGAGCTGGTTGGATGTGCCTTCTATATCCAAGTGGGTGGATCTTTTCTTTCATCTTTATTTCTGATTGAGTTTCTGTTCAGATCTGAGTTGTCAATTGTCGTTGTTGTGTCTGATGTAACAGCTGTTGTTTCCTCTTTCATAACTTAATCATCTCTATTATTATTGCAGTCAGAATATGATTTTTCTGTATCTTTTGTAAAGCTGGTTATGCTTTCCTCTTATGAGTACTTTGCATAATCATCCAGGTCATTAAATACTACGTTTGTAGATTCCATGACTGACTGGGTATGAAGATTATAGACTCGAAAAGCTTTGCTATTTTGTGCATATCTCACAAAAACTCATTTATCACTTCTTGGATCTAATTTACCTAATAGCTCTCTGTCATTTAAGATGTAACACCTTCATCCAAAAACATGAAAATATTTCAAATTAATTAGGTTTTCTTCCTTTCAAAATTTCATAAGGTGTCTAGTTAGTGCCAGGTCTTAGAAAAACTCTATTTGAAATATAACAAGCAGTGCTTCTTGCTTCAGCCCATAGCCTTTTGGTCAACTTTTTGCTATTGGGTATCACTCTAGCCATCTCTTAAAGAGTTCTATTCTTTCTTTCCATAATACCATTTTGTTCAGGAGTTTTGAGAGCTGAAAATTCATGTTCAATTCTGTGATATTTGTAAAAGTCAGCATAGCTAACGTTTTCAAACTCCTTTCCATGATCGCTTCTTATTCTCACTATCCTGCCAGTATTCCTATTTTGCTCATTTTCAAGCTTAACATAAAGATTCCTAAAAGCTTCAAAAGTGTCAGATTTTTTCTTAATAAAATCAACCCAAGTATATCTAGAAAAGTCATCCACACACACAAATATGTATCTCTTACCTGTAATGCTTTCAATTTGCATGAGACCCATAAGATCCATGTGAAGCAAATCAAGTATTTTGGATGTGCTAAGATGTGGAATGGATTTGTGTGTACTTCCAATTTGTTTTCCCATTTGACATGGTCCACAAATTTTATTAACTTTGTCATCAAGTTCAGGAACTCTTTTTATAGCACATAACTTAGTTAATTTAATCAAGTCTTTGTAATTTAAGTGTTCTAATTTTTTATGCCACAATTCTAAATCTGAAATCTTAGCTTGAAATGCAATTTTTACCAAATAATAATTATCTGAAGATCTATTTTCTTCTAAAATGCATTTACCAAAATTGTTTAAAACAATGCATTTGTTTTGTGTGAAATTAACAATATACTCATCATCACATATTTGACTAATACTTATTAGATTAGCTTTCAAACCTTCAACCAGCAAGACATTTTGGAAGTTAGGTAGGCCTTTGACATTCAAAGTGTCTCTGCCAATGATCTTACTTTTTGCTCCATCTCCATAAGTGACATTTCCTTCCCTGCATGCTTCAAAATCTGTCAAAACTGTTTATTTCCAGTCATGTGCCTGGAACAACCACTGTCAAAATACCACAAATCGTTAGAGGAGTGTTTAAGAGCAGTAAGAGCAACTTTGCAGACTATCTTCTCTTTCTTAACCCACTACAGTTGTGACTGTGGTAACAGTTTGAACTATTTTGATCTTTTATGCAAAAGATTCAACAATTTAAAGCATCTAGGTCTAATATGTCCCTTTTTGCCACAAAAATAACAAGTTGGAATGAATTTTCTTACCTTTTCAGGACTGTATTTGAAAGAGCTTAGAGGAGAAACACATGTTTCATTGCTTTTGAACTAGGACTGGACCTTATTGAGTTAGGTTCAGAATTTTTACCTGATGTTGAAGCTTTTACAAACACTACTGCTGATGAGGATGCAACATTATCTTCTGTATATCCCAATCCATGTTTGTTGGAATTGTCTCTTCCAAGACTCAAGACTTGATCAGGTTTAGGTGACCCAATTCTGAGTTGATCAACACATCTTTTGTTCTCAATCAGTTCTATTGTAATTTACTCAATATGTGCTGTTTTGTCTGTTAAAGCAAGCTCCGGTTATGTGATACAATTTTCAGCATATGATTTTTCACATTTCAGCACTTCAATCTCCTTCGTCAAAGTTTTGATTTCCTCTTTCTGACTTAGCCATTCACTATAGAGTGCATTGTAAGTTTCTTGCAACTTTTCATAGTATTCGGGATCATTTTCTGTATTTGAATGATCAACATTGGTTCTGTAGTGTTCTGTTATGTCAGTCATAACAACTTTCCCTTTATCAGCTGCAGATGTTGTAAATGCAACAAAATTACTCATGCATTCTTGATCTTCTGAATTAGATTCTGATTCATCACTCTAGGTAGCTGTCAAGCCTTTGCTCTTCCTTTTGAGATTAGCACATTTAGACTGAATATGCCCATAACCAGAACATTCATAACACTAAATCTATCCTTTCTTATCTGTCTACTTTGATTTCTTTTGTCATTCTCCTTGTTGAATTTCCTGAACTTGTCTTCAATTGAGTTTGATGGCTTTCCTTGATTCTTTTTCCTAAAATTCTTTTTCATGAACTTGACATTATTTTTTTGTTAGAAAAGCAATCTGTTTAGAATTAGTTTCATCAAGTTCATCATTACTTTCATCATCGGATTTTTCAGTTTTAACATTGAATGCAATGCTTTTCCCTTTTTGCTTCACAAATTTGAGTGACATAGACTCACTCAACCAACCCATCTATGTTATGTAAACATAACGTTATATATATATTGGGATGCCTGATCGAAATCTCCTTAAAATCCTATAAAAATCCTAATCAAAATCTTATTAGGATAAAGACAAATATAATAGGAAGTTATATAAGTAACTCCTAAAGGAATTATGACACAAATAAATATTCTCTTATTTTAACTTGGATACATTAAATAATGTCATAATCTAAGAAGATATTTATTATGAATCAAATACTTCCTAAATTATACTTCTAAAAAGAGTAAAATAAGAAATAATATAACATTCTTGTTTTATCACAAGTTAGTCAAAATTATCATGTGCATGTCACATGCAAGTGCAGTACACGTTGACACTAACACTATCGAATTAGCAGATGGAGTATTGACATGATTATTAATTAGATGATATTAATATTAAGATATTTGATATGATTAATAAATATGTCAGGTCATATTTAGGGTGTTTAATATATCAATCCATTTAATGACGCGACTAGTTAAGTATATTGTGTCAAGTGCAAATAATTAAAAACTAAATTAAATTATTTAATAACAAATTATTTTAATTATTTTTAATATTAATAATTTTTCATATCAGTGGATAATTTTAATTAATATAAATATATATGATTGGTTAAGCATATATATGTTAAATAATTAAGTAGGTTATAACGTTGTTACAATACGTTTAATAAACGAGTGGCACATTTATTAAACAGATTGTATCCGTATTTCAAATCTTGAGATGAATAATTAAACAAGTTATAACTTTGTTAGTAAAAATTTTACTAGTTTATCTACTAACACGACACAAAAAGGGCATACAAACACGAATTGCGGGCCATACTTCCACTCCGAGATATACAAGGTTTCTACACAACTCAATATTCAACTTGTTGCACTTGTGAGGGTGAATTACTTAGAGTTTTTTAGCTTACACGTGTCTTCTGAGTAGTAGGAACGGAGTAGATCAGTTTAGGGAGGATGGGCTCGGAGATGAAGCCGCGTAAGTGGAAGAATAAGCGGTGGAGATCCATCCACATAAATCAGAACAGTATGCGGTCTACGTTGAATTTTACTCTACGATACTTATTTTGTGAGGTGACGCATAACAGTCATCTAGGCTTTTCTTGAGAAGCATTACAAACATGTGAGGCCACTACCAAATATACACATAACAGGGTTTTTTCGGGATTAATTATTAGGTTTTCATTGCCACTGGCGGCATACGGTGACCAATGATGGCTGTTATCTTGCGATCTTCCTCCTATTTTGTTAATTTTTATTTTAATTACCGTTAAACTATATATAGTTTATTAACATAATTATTTTATTATTCTAATATTACTTTAATAATTTTTAGCCTTTAATATCAAATACTTAATTCAAATTAGACTATAAAATATTCTTAAAAAATCATTTTTATTATTTTGGCTACAACACTATTATAAGTACATGTTTAGCCCTTTATTGTTGCAGAATCAAATATTGAAAATCAAATTTACCTCACCCATAACATATATGACTTTTCAATACAGCATCGATTTTAAAAGTAAATATTGTTAAACACAAAAAATTAACTTTTTTTTTTCGCATTAAAATTATATATAGTAGCAGATTTTTGCATTTTTCAAATTGTTGTCACCAGTATCACATTCTCTAAGTTTAAAATTATATTTCCAATATTAATTTCACATATCTAGTTTCACATTCAAGTTGTCAAATTATTTAATATTTATACTAGGTTCCAGGTCCACTTCAAAGGTTTGAAATGTTAGTTTGAAATCTCTTCAAATCTGACTTTGATTTACTATTCCTTCATTGGTTTCAAGTTGAGATATAAAACATGTGAGGCCACTAAAAATCAATAAATAAATCCATTAAGAGCATATGCAATGTTCTTTTCGGAATAGTTTTCTCCAATATTTTTATTCTATCAAAATTGCATGATTAACTTAATTGTTAACTTTTTGAAATAAGGATTTCAACACCTGCCCTCAGATACACTATGTTTTGTTTAAAATAAAAAAGGACCAATTTTAGATGAAAGATGAAAAGTTAATTTTTTTTAAATTGTTTTAAGCGAGCCCACATTTCTTGCCCAAACATGAGGCGCACTAAAATATAAAATGATGGAACGATCCGATGGATTATGATAGTATGTTTTGTGTGCATGCTGAATTCAACTCCAATATATTTATGTTTTTAGTTGATGCTTTCCTATCACTTCTAGGTATTTATTTTTCCTTTTTAAGAATTACAAAAACATGAGACCACTCAAGAAAAAAAAAAAAAAGTCCAATAGTTTATGATATGGATGTAAAGTAAAACCTCGATAAATTAATATTATTGGGATTATGAAAAATCATTATTTTAATAAGGTTATTTATTTATAGATTAATAAATAATTATTAATTTAAGAAGATTTTTACATTTTAATTATTTGTTTTGATCAAGATTTATGTATGTGTTTTAAATAAAAATAGAAAAAATCAATATGGTCAAGAGTTAATAGATTATATGAAGTCATTTCTGTTTTATGCTATAGAAATATAATTTATGTTAAGCACATATATTACATTTTAATTCAAACTCAAATACATATAGAAATAAAGAAGCTTTGAAATAATGTTATCAATTTTCAACTTTTATATTAATTACTAGCTGGTCAAATTTTAATTATGATTGTATTGAGTCTAAATTGGTCTTAAAATTGGCACCATTGATTTCATGATATGTTGCATTCAAGGTTTCAAATTAATTTTACAATATTTCATATTTTTGCTAATGTCTTTTTTTTTTCAATATTTCAAATGATAATTTATACTATATTTCATGTCAAGCTTTACGCAAGTGAGGCCACTAAGAGCTACTTCTCCAATATTAAAAATAATTAAAAAATAATAATTCCATCACAAGTATTCCCTTAGAATTTTTTTTCTTCGATATGTTTATCTTATGAACATAAGCATGCATGTATGTGTATGCGTGTGTGTATATATAGTTTGTGTGTGTGTGTGTGTATATATATATATATAGAAAATGCTATGATACGCTTGGGGTACTAGTACCTCAAAACAAATAAAAGTTATAAATTTTGTAACTTATAAATATAACTTATATTATAAATGAAAGAATACAACTTATATTATAGGTTTGATGGATACCTAAAATGAAAAGGTTTAATGAAAAAGGTGTAACTCATATTTAAATGCATATTATGAGGACTTGTAACTCAATTACTAAAAAGGTCATAGCACTCTATAAATATAACATCCATCGTGTAATAAAAAATAAATGTTTCCCATATTGTACATACATTTAATTTAACTACAAGAATTTTTATCATATTTGACAGTTTTGTATTTATAAATTTGGTGGTTTAATTATTTTAAAAAGTGTCCCTTATAATATATAATTGAACGTCAAATCTGCTTTTCCACATATTTGACGCCTTTTGTCTTTACTTTAATTACCTATTTATCACATTCTTAAATGATCTACAAACGTGTGCAAATAATAATTAATATACCCTACCACTTCCGTCTTTTTCTCAATTTCCCTTTTTCACTCTAACTTTAATCGTCAAATATGCATTTTTCACTTTCCCCTTTTCGTTTTCACTTTAACAGCCAAATATAAGTATTTTTTTGTAGTGTGTATTCTATTATTACTCTCAAATTTTAACTTCCTTAGTCTTCTTATAATTATATAGTTTCTTCTATTAGGGTATTAGTGGAGAATATCATTGTAAATTTTCTTCATATAACAAACTCTTCTGAGTCAAAGCAAATAACAATATAAACTATAATATTTATAATTGTTAAAAAGAGGAGAAAAGATATGCTTTTAAATGAAAAGAATGCAATTTTTTTTTTTGCTTAATAAGAAAGAAAAATGGGACCATTTAATAACTAGATGAAAGTTTTTGTTTGGATTAATATTTTTTGCAATATTTTTTATTTTAGGAGGGCACGCGTCACTTATTTTTAATATTTATCTTAGTGATTACCGTATTGATTTCTTTAAATAAAGTTTTCTAAACATGCATGGGGCTCACAATTAATTTTTTTTTTTTTGAAACGGGCCCCCCGCGAATTCCTTATAAGTTTTGTCAAAACATGAAGCCACTAAAACATTAAAAAATTAAAAATGATGAAAAACGTTGCAATATACATAAAATTGATGATATATAGTATGTTTTCTGTTGAACTTTGCTGAATTATACTTATTTTTTAAACTTATGCATATCTATCATCTAGGACCTTTATATGAGCATTACAAACATGTGGGCTCACCAAAATAAAATAATAAATGATATATAGTATGTTTTCTGTTGAACTTTGCTGAAATATATTTAATTTTTAAACTTATGCATATCTATCATGCAGGACCTTTGTATGGGCATTACAAACATGTAGGCTCACCAAATGATTTCTTTTTTCAGTCATGAGTTATTTTCAGTTTCCTATGATAGGAAGTTGGAATATTAGAGGCCTTAATGGCTTCTCTTCGCAGCGGGCAGTTAGAAATTGGATTTCTAAGTATTCTTTAGGTTTGAATGGTCTCTTAGAGACTAAGGTTGATCAGCGACACCTTGCTTCAGTGGTTTCGGGTATTTGTCCTTCTTGGAAGTTTTTATCCAATGCCACTGAGTCAATTGCTTGCCGAGTTTTGGTGTGTTGGGACCCTACATTGTATAGGTTGAGTGATCTACAGCTTTCTTCACAAAGGATTGTTTGTCGGGCTACCAGATTATCTGATGGGGTTTCTTTTGGTTTGCTATTTGTTTATGGTTCTAATGATCCGGGTGTCCGTCGACAGTTATGGGACTGTATCAGAGCTCAGTCCAGGGATTTTGATGACTTACCTTGGTTGGCATTGGGTGATTTTAATGCGATTTTACGCTCGTCGGATAGAGTTGGAGGGGATCAGGCTTGGCGTGGTTATATGGATGATTTTGGTTAGTGTATACATGATGCAGCATTGATCAGAGTTCCATCTCTTGGACTCCGGTATACTTGGCATAATGGGCAGCAGGGAGAGGGTACTATTCTCCGGACTCTTGATTGGAGTTTCGGTAGCGCTTCTTGGTTCTTGACTTGGCCAAACACAACTTCTGAGATTCTTCCACGGGATGTTTCTGATCACAGTGCTTTGGTCATAAGGTTTGGAGATCAACGTAGGCAGACCTCCAGTCCTTTTAAATTTTTAAACTTTTGGGCTGACCGAGAGGATTTTTTGGAGATTGTTCAAAAAGTATGGTCTACGCTTGTGGACGGGGATCCTTTGTTTCGAGTTACGCAGAAATTGGGGTTGTTGAAACGGGAGTTTAAGACTTTGCATGCCAAGGCCTCTAGTCACATCTCTAGTAGGGTCAGTGAGGTTAGGGCTCAGTGGGCAGCAGCTCAGGCTGCTCTGGATGAGAGCCCTTCTTCCCCAGAGTGTATTTTGGCTGAGAGGGATTTTGCTAAGCAGTATTTTCAGTTGTGCAGGGATGAAGAGGCTTTCTTTCGGCAGAGGTCTAGGATCCAATGGCTCTCTCAGGGGGATCAGAATACTAAATTCTTTCACAAGTCTCTGATCCATAGACAAGTCAGGAATCGGATTCGTCAGCTTGAGGATGAGGTTGGCACCATTGTTACAGATAGAGGCGACTTAGGTCATCTAGCTGTGAGGTATTTCCAGAAATTGCTTACAGCTCCTCCTCGCCCTTCTCTTGTAGATGCTTCTCGATTTTTCTCTGGCAGAGTTTCTACGGAGATGCTGGCTTCTTTAGTGTGCCCTATTACTGATAATGAGATCAGGTCAGCTTTATTCTTGATTCCCGATGATAAAGCTCCAGGACCGGATGGGTACACTTCTCTGTTCTTTAAACGGGCTTGGGACATTATTAGTGTTGAGTTTATGGCTGCGGTGCGCTACTTCTTTGCAACTTGTCGGATGCCGAAGTGTGTTAATGCCACTCGGATTGCCTTGGTCCCCAAGGTTGAGACTCCTCGGACTATGAGTGACTTTCGACCAATCTCATGTTGCAACGTTCTTTACAAGTGCATCTCTAAAGTGATTGTAAACCGGTTCAAAGCAGTGTTACCTGATGTAGTTGGGAGTTCGCAGTCAGCTTTTGTCCCAGGTCGGAGGATCTCTGATGCCATTCTATTAACACAAGAGCTTATGCATAATTACCACCTTGGGCATTCGCCTCTCCGGTGCGCATTAAAGGTGGATATTCGTAAAGCTTTTGATACTGTCAGTTGGGATTTTATCATTTTGGGATTAAGGACGATTGGTATCCCAGAGTGTATGGTCCGATGGATTGCGACATGCATGTCTTCTGCTCACTTCTCGGTCGCTTTAAATGGAGAGCTTCATGGTTTCTTTCCCACTTCCAGAGGTGTTCGACAGGGTGATCCGTTGTCGCCATACCTTTTTGTGTTGGCCATGGAGGGTTTGAGTGGTATTCTTCGGGAGGCTTCTCAGCGGCCTGGATTTCGATACCATTGGAGATGCCAGCAGATTTCTCTTACTCATCTCTGTTTTGCAGATGATCTGATGGTTTTTTGCAGGGCAGATGTGGGCTCTGTTATGGTAGTTCATGATGCTTTGCAGGAGTTTACAGAGCTCTCTGGTTTAGTTATGAATTCGGCCAAGAGTCATGTCTTCTTATCTGGAGTCAATGATGAGGATCGTACAGTGTTGCAGTCCATCTTGGGTTTTCAAGTGGGGAGTTTGCCAGTCCGATATTTGGGGGTGCCACTGATTAGTACCAGATTACGCCTTTCAGACTGTGCTCCTTTGATAGAGCGGATTCTCTCGAGGGTCAGATTGTGGACATCTGCTGTGCTGACTTATGCTGGCCGTCTCCAGTTGATTAAGTCGGTACTATTTTCCATCCAGGTCTATTGGTCATCTATGTTTATTTTACCGGCAGCTGTGGTACGGAAGATCGAGGGTATTCTGGCTGCTTTCCTGTGGAAAGGAACCTCTTTGTCTCATTTTGGGGCCAAAGTAGCTTGGGATTCGGTTTGCTATCCATTGAAAGAAGGGGGTTTAGGAATCAAGCGAGTGAAGGAGTGGAATCGTGCTGCTATTTTGAAGCATGTTTGGAGACTTCTTTCTGACAAGTCTTCCACATGGTCTTTTTGGGTTCATAAGGTACTCCTTCGGGGTCGCTCGTTTTGGCAGGTTCGGGTTACTTCTGGAGCCTCCTGGTCTTGGAGGAAGATTTTACAGAGTCGGGATTGGTGCAGGGGTAAATTTGTCTCTTCTATTGGAGATGGACGTGATACCTCACTTTGGCAGGATTACTGGTTGCCGCAGGGGCGTCTTTGTGATTTGTTTTCATTCAGGACTCTTTCATCTACAGGTCTTCCCTCAGATGCAAAGGTCTCAGCTATCATTCAGGATGGAGATTGGGCTTTTCCTGAAGGTGGACCGGACCTCAGACGGGTTTGGAACTCTATCCGCAT
Organism: Boswellia sacra; assembly: GCA_013180625.2. Taxonomy (NCBI): domain Eukaryota; kingdom Viridiplantae; phylum Streptophyta; class Magnoliopsida; order Sapindales; family Burseraceae; genus Boswellia; species Boswellia sacra. Next base: position 15,257 of record SNVD02010035.1, read on the forward strand.
CCGACCTATGATGGGGACTCTTGACCATATTGTTTGGAAGGGCCACACCTCTGGTATTTTCTCTATTGCCTCAGCGTGGGAATTATTACGGAGTAGACGCTCGGTAAACTCCTTTTATCATCTTCTGTGGTTCCCTGGCCATATTCCAAGGCACTCCTTTATACTTTGGCTTGCCTCATTGGGCCGTCTTCGTACTATGGATCGACTACGAAGTCATGGCATGTTATCTTCTTCAGGGTGTGTTCTCTGTGCTTCAGCAAATGAGACGCACGAGCATCTTTTCTTCAGCTGTCCTTTCTCGTCTTCTGTATAGGGGGAGATTTCAGCTAAGACTTTTATTGTTTAGCCATCTTCTGGTTGGCTCTCTCTACTTCATTAGGCTTCTCTTCATCTTCAAGACAGGAAGAATTTTGGGCATATCCTTGCACGTTTGGTTTTCTCTGCTACAGTTTATTTTCGATGGTATGAGAGGAATGATCGTGTGTATCAGCAGCGACATCGGACTCGTCGTCAGGTGATTGATGAGATTTTTGCATTGGTCCGCTCTCGGCTTCTTACCATTGAGGCCAAGTATGTGATCACTCCTCAGCTTCGTGCTATATGGGGCCTTCATTATTAGTTGGTTTTTTGAGTTTTGTTTTGTTTAATTGGGCACATGCGCCCTTTTGTTGCATTGTCTTGGGAATGTTAGCTTTGTTGCGGTCGTTATTGGGCCTACGCGCCTTTTCTTTTTTGTTTGGGCCTTTTGGCTCAATATCTCGCTTTTTGTTTGAAACCTTTGGGCTTCGTTTTTCCTCCTTTTGGACTTGTGAGTACTAAGTACTCTTCTTGGGGTATGCCCCTCGTATTTTGTACAATCTTTTTTCTTTTTATGTGAATAGTAATTTTTTCAAAAAAAAAATGTAGGCTCACCAAAATAAATAATAACCCAGTAGTTTGAGGTAGGTATTATTAGGTTTTTTTTTTTAATTTCTATGCATACATATGTACAAACATACATACAAGGGCACGTAGTTAGGGGGTCGCTTGAGTGGGCTGCATTCCTCAAAAATTTTTGAAGACATTTAATATATATATATAAATATATATATATAATATATAATATATATATATAAATATATATATATAATATATCTATATAATATTATATATATATATATATATATATATATATATCTATATATATATATATAATGGAAACTTTTTTTTTGAATGAGCTAAAATAAAGCTATTATTTTAGTTTAAAGTTTTAAAAAGAAAGCAAGAAAAGATGTGTAGAACAAGTAAAAAAATTACATGATGATTTTAAACAAGAAAATCTTATATATATATATATATTATATATATAATATATATATGTTATGGCCATAACAATATTGGGCCTCAATTATTTCTAATACAGTAAGCCCATTACTGTAGCCCATTACTCAATGGGCCCATTATCAGGGTCCCACAACGACCCATCCAAGCTTCTATATAAACCCTCCGAATTATTACTCAAGGTATGCACACTTTTCTGAACTTATTCTCTCTCTAAATTTCCTTCACTTTTGAGAGCTTCTCTCTCTAGGAAATTCTCCCAGAAAAATCCGGAATGCCGGAAACTGACTTGAGCGTCGGAGGGTCTTCGCCGACACCACCGCCGGCACCCCTGACTGTTTTTCTTTGCTCGCAGGACTGGACCCGACGTATGACCCGAGCTTCGACCCGCTTCTCGGCCGTTCGGAAATCGTGCATCAACAGTTGGCGCCGTTCACCTCACGCATGAACTCCACCAATGTTCCGTGCAAAGTTGCAATCTCAGCCCCATGCATCTCCGATTGCTCCATCAAGCTCCCCTCCTATTGAGCTTGTGGTATGCCAACCAACGCCTCTAACTATGCCAATCTATCTTTGAGCGTCTCCCCAGACATTATGCTCAAAAGATAACCAGAATGTGAGTAGATAGAAACAAGTTACGCAAGATACCTTAGACCCCCGCTCGAATGCCACTTTGGCCTTCGTAGCCAAACTAGACCTCTTCGCCAACTTGTCCCTCCTAGCCAACCTTGGCTCTCCTTGCCACAACCGGGCTCTGATACCACCTGTCACAGGACTTTTTTCTGATATGCGGATTGCCCTGCGATAGCGCTAAGCCCCTACTTAGCCAGCTACTCGATAAACCGCTTTGGAGGTTCTCACCGAGGTGTGCGTAACTCAACTCACAATTTTTCGAGAATGCACACAAAAGGATTTACGGAAGCACCGACTTCCAACTTTTCTTTTTATTGCCTCAAAGAAAAGAATACAATCTGCCCCAAGATTGTGTGCTGGAAACACTCACAATGACACTCACACTAGCTACTCCGTTCGCTAAGTGTTTTCCCCTTGTGTCACTCTCTACCCCTGTAGAGTTCTACCTGGAGACCTCCCTCTGGAGTGTCTACCTATTTCCAGCCCACCATCTTGGTACATATATATAGCCAACCAACAACACTCGTTGCTAGGTTCCATGTAGTTGACATCCCCAACTACTAGGCTAGGTGGCGCGCTCATACGCTGCCACATAATCCTCCACTCCCCCATAAGTGGAGATCATGGGAGTTAACTACCCGTAACTCCCCACTTCCTCTCATGGGTATAACCACAGGGAGTGCTTAATGAAAGGGAAAGGGAAAACTTAGCAAATTTGATGAAATCTTTTAGGTTTTGTTGTTCTTCCTCTTTCCAAGCCTTCAATCTCCTTCAAGAACTCCAAGAGATGAGAGAAATCCAAAGATGCAGCCTCCTCCACGTTCTCTCCTCTTCAAGTTATCAAAATAAAACCCTAAAATGTGTTTAAATACTCTGCTACAGTGAATTGCTACAGTGCCCCGTATTATACATGCTACAGTGACTTGTGTAATTATATTTCTATACATCTCACACTGTTTTGATTAGAACTTTTGGTACACTGAATGGATTTATAAACCGTAAATTTCTCCAGAAAATAGACTTCGAGAGCTTTCCACCGGTATATAATATGTCATCGGGTTCATTGTATATCAATACAATTAAATCCGAGAAGATCACTGACTAGCAGAGGTGAAAATAAGGGTTTTACTCCATTTTTGTGCAAGTTGCTCCAAAACTCCTACAAACATCAAAACACACAAAAACATAAAAATACCACGAAATATAGCAAAGAAACATGGACGAATTGATATAAAAGTAATACATAAATAGACACCTATCATATGCGTATTATTTCGTTGCGCTACACGTCCCCCTGTGTCAGCGCTCACATTGCCTTGCGCTTCCCCTCGCGCATCAATGCCTCTATCACGCCACGCAACGTCTCCACACCTTGCTTAAGCACTCACCCATGTGCTTCTCGTGGGCATGCACCCTTGCAGCCCCCTCCAAGCCATGGCATAGCGCAAGGCATGCTATGCCAGCCATGTGCGAAAATCAAGGGTGTAACAGTCTGCCTCCCATCACTTTTCAACCTCCGATTCACTATCTGAGGTAGCAGAGGACGACCAGTCACTCTCCCCTTCAGTATCCCCACCTTGTGGTTAACAGAATTATGTCCTAGCTCACGATCCTGACCGAAGAAGTTTTGGTAAAACTCATTAACTTCTTTACGGTTGGTCACAGGATCCTTGTCCCTGGAAGACTGGGTTTGATGACTCGATTCCTCCCGTAGCACTTTCACAGTGGTTTTAACTCTAGCCATCTGCACAGTCAAAGAGGGGTCGTTAGTCATCAAACCAAGTCTACTGAGGGAGGGAAGAGGTGAAAGAACAAAAAATGCTGGGGGATTGTATTGAAAGTTTTCCAAAATAGCTCCCGGAAAATACTTTGAAAATTCGTGGAAACACCCCCACGAAGAAAAAATAAAGGTTTGAAAATTCGCGGAAACACCCCCGCGAATAAAAAATGAAGGTTTGAAAATTCGCGAAAACACCCCCGCGAATAAAAATTAAAGTTTAAAAATTCGCGGAAACACTCGTGCGAAATAAAAATCAAAGTTTGAAATTTCACGGAAACACCCCCGCAAATTAAACTCAAGGTTTGAAAATTTGCGGGAACACCCCCACCAATTAAAGTCAAGGTTTGAAAATTTGCGGAAACACCCCCACCAATTAAAATCAAGGTTTGAAAATTTGCGGAGACACTCCCGCGATTTTCAATAAAAGTTCTGAAATTTTTCAGTGACAACCCCAGAGTTAAAAAGTGAAATTTCAAAATTTGCCGAGCCGCCCCCGCATTAACCCGAATTTCTTTGGAGGGGTCCCTGCATGCTGCGTAAACGCTGCATGCCCCATGCAGCACAGCTCGCGTGCCCAGAGCTGCGCGGCCCTGGGCCGCGCAGCAGCACGCCTGCGCGCCCAGGGCCGCGCAGCAGCTCGCCCGCGCGCCCAGGATCGCGCAGCATCACGCCCGCGCGCCCGGGATCACGCAGCAGCTCGCCCGCGCTCTCGGGATCGCGCAACAGCACGCCCGCACGCCCAGGATAGCGCAGCAGCTCGCCCATGGGCCCAGGGACTCGCCTGCAACGCCCAGGGACTCCCTTGCGCGCCCAGGAGCTCGCCTCGCCTGCTTGGTTGAAATCCATTGGCCTCCACTAGCTTTTGTATATAATACCCGAAGACCATAATCAGCAACAAAAATGTAAAGTTTCCACACCATAGATGCCCAAGGTTCTAATCCTATTGTTGTTGGCCAAAATGAAAAGTACAAATCACAAGGACCAATCTCAGATGCTATTTTTTCAAACAAGCGAGCATAAGCAGGGGCTACTACATCTTCAAGGAGGTTTGAAGCGCAGGCAACTTCTACATTTTGGATATCACTCAATTCCCTATCCACCTTGACAGAGTGTAGATATGCAGCGACACATGCCCAAGGAATTGAATTATGAGACTTTTCAGTAATGGAGTTCATAGTTAAACCACCACCTAAACACTCACCAGTTATCCAATAGTGAGACATACCACCAGATGAGCTTTGCTCGGTCACAACAATCCGCTGAGATTTATATGGCAGTTGTTTGCATTTCATAACCAGTTCCTTCCTTCAAAAAATGGATATACTTTTAACATTCCGAAGGAAAACCAGAGCATCAAAAACAACATCAGAGAAAGAAGCAAAAAGAGACAAGACATCTTCTGGTGCATATCCTTCTTTCTTTGTCTGGCTTCGTGAAGCAACACTAGCACTCCTAAGAGGAAAACGGAAGAGGGTACCTGGAAATGGATGCTGTAAGTCACAACCAAAATGTAAGAAAGGTGAAAACTGATCAGGAAATTGTTTCACAATTTTTCTCCCCACAAACTTAATCCACAGTCCAGGATGGGAAGGAGAGATTCCTAGCAAACTCGAAGCGTGAGAATCAAACATAACAATGTTTTCCCCAGAAACAAAGATTGCATAAAGATCTTGTGGATTGAAAACAGAGTCATTGAAACAATACAATGCTGGGCCCTGCCACTCCAGGAGAAAGAACAGAAGAGGTACCATATTGGGTTTTATCCAAGAAAAAGTCCACCTCGAGCTCGTCTCTGCGCACCCCGCCTTCGCGAGCTCGCCTCGCGCACTCGCATGCCTCCCCCTGCGCATCCAGCGCCTCGCATGCCTCTCCCAGCGCGCCCAGCGCTTGCATGCCACTTCCAGCGCGCCCAGCGCTCGCCTGCCTCGCCCCTGCGCGCCGCGAGGTTGCTGCGCACCCAGCATCCTCGCGAACCCGCAAGGATGCTGCTCGCCATGCATGCATAGGCAGCTCACCCTCGCGAGCTTGCTACGTATGCTGCTCGCCCAAACATGCATAGGCAGCTCGCCCTCGCGAGCTTGATTCTCCCCTCACCCCTGGAAGCCAACCCGAACACACCATGGAGGAAACATGCAAATACATGCACACACGTAGGGCATAATACGCACAGAATTTTTACATTAAATAAAAAGAAAAATAAAAAAAGGGGCCTTACTTGTGACAGCTGGAAAAATTTACTTGCCTGGAAAATTCTTGCTCAGAATGGTGAGTTCTATTTGCTTGGGTCGCCAACACTGCTTGCCTCCAGGAATAACTAAATCGCCCCTGCGTCGACCCTTTAGTCGACTTGGGCCTGGGGGGACTACTGTTATGGCCATAACAATATTGGGCCTCAATTATTTCTAATACAGTAAGCCCATTACTGTAGCCCATTACTCAATGGGCCCATTATCTGGGTCCCACAACGATCCATCCTGGCTCCTATATAAACCCTCCGAATTATTACTCAAGGTATGCACACTTTTCTGAACTTATTCTCTCTCTAAATTTCCTTCACTTTTGAGAGCTTCTCTCTCTAGGAAATTCTCCCAGAAAATTCTGGAATGCCGAAAACTGACTTGAGCTTCGGAGGGTCTTCGCCGGCACCACCACCGACACCCCTGACTGTTTTTCTTTGCTCGCGGGACTGGACCCGACGTACGACCCGAGCTCCGACCCGCTTCTCGGCCGTTCGAAAATCGTGCATCAACAATATATATAAAGCATTTAGAAAATTTGTTTTCTTTACCAAAAGTAAGTGTTTGATTGGTTAAGGCTTAAAATTGTTTACTAAGATTAAAAAAAAGGTGATAAAATTGTGTTTTATTAGACAGTATATATGAATTTTGGCATCACAATTGGTAAGAAGTAAGTTTTTCTATGTCTCTGTGTAAAATGATACTAATTAATTGCTCTTTATTTATTTCTAAACATACATATACTCTAATGAAAAGGGTTAAAACATCTTACAACAGATAAATAGGTTTAGTAACAATATTATTTTAATAAATTTTGGATTAGACTATGCAAATATGTGATAAAATTTAGCTTCTGTATTATATAAAATTTTTTTTCTCAATTTCTTGGCTCTGCTGTAGCCCAACTCAGCCGCCTCCTTCTTCCACCACAGTTGAGTTATATGACCGCTTTACAACATTTTAAATATTATAATATAACATATATTCAAATAAAGAAAAATAATTATTTCATATTCAATAGAAAGAATGAAACATAAAAAGATAAATATGAAATGATTTCTAATACGAAAATACTAATAAATTTTGTTGCTGGAATTTCAAACTTTCCATAGTTCCCATCGAAATATAGATTTATCAAGCTTAGTTCACCAAGTTTTTAATAAATTATTTTTAATCGCTTAGGAAAAAAAAAATCCTAGCTACGCCACTAGACACATGCATATGTATACATGCATAACGATCAATGTTATACTAGCTATATAGATGATAAGTAAGCCTACAAAAAAGAGTTGAAAGTTGAGCAAATGTTCTATAAATTCCATGATTTTAGAAAGAATATACTAATATATACAACCCATTTACAATTAACTCTTTCTACAACCTGAGTTGGTAAAATTCTATTGGAGATATAATTACCGTATCATGCATTATAACTGAAATTGTATGAAATTGATCGTAAAATTTTGTTGTAGATACGGCATTACTCTTTTAGAAACCACCAATTATTTGATTAAATGTATACTCCTACACTTTTGTTAGACCTCGAATAATGTTCCCGGCAATTAATTAAATTAAATAGAAACACTATCACATTTAGGGATGGCAATTTGACCCGTCGGGTCTGGGGCCCAGTGTGCCCTGCAAAAATGGGACGGGTTCGGGTCAAGGGACCCGTTGCCTTGCCCCACCTCGCAAGATATAAGGGTGTCTTTGTAAAGTTTTAAAATTTTAGGACTGTTTGAATTTTTTATATTATATTTGTTAAAGTTTTCACATATGTGAATTCTTTATAATTTTATAAACAATACAAATATTTGACAAAAGTCACATTTTAATTAATAATTATGAATCTTCTAGTATATTAATAACAATTTAGTCATGTTATAATGACAAAATAAAATATTTATATTTTATAGTAATTAAATTTATATAATATATACAATGTTGATATAGATTATTAAATACTAATTAAATTATTACAATATTAACAAGATCATTTTCAAAATATATAGCTTTAATATAATCAGTATATTATTTTCTAAATATGTAATAGAAATATGATAAGAACAATCTTATAACCTTAAATATATGATTTATCGTAATTTAAATTAATTAATTGAATTAGTAATATTTCATATATATATATATATATATATATATATATATATAATGTTAATTAATTGGTATATGACAATCATATTATTATTATATTGAAATTAAATCAACATGCTATTGAAAAATTATTTAATTGTATTATCAACTATTTGAAAAATTGTCACTTAACTAATTTACAAGCAATAATACACTTTTAGTATTATTTCTAATAGAGTATGTAACATTATTACTAATAAAATCAAATGGTAATTAGTGATCACTATTTTTTTAGATGATATAACTAATTTATAAAATTAACATTTAGCTTGCACAATACCAATAAAAATAAAAACTTACATAAATTTTATGGGTAATAGATTTTTTTTATATAATATAAATTAACTTTAGTTCTTTTAAGTTTAAGTACAATCACCATTTAACTTGTACAATGCAAATATAAATGAAAATTTATACAAAGATTTTGTTATCTAATATAAATTAATTTTTTTTACTTTTAATGATTTTCGAATAATTAAATTTGTTATGAAATATTTTAGGATATATATCATAGGTATATGTATTTTATTTTACATTAAAAATAAATTATATTTATGTTATTTTAAAAATTTATAGATGTATGTATTTTTTTTAATGAAGTAGATAAAATATAAATTTCTTATAATTTTTAAATAATGACTATAAATATATTTATATTTTAGATAAGTAATTTAATAAAATTTAAATTGAGTGGGACAAGTCCGCGCCTTCTGTTTGACATTTTGCCCCGCCCTGCCCCGTCTCGTCCCATTTTGGGGCAACGGGACGGGGCAGGAAAAAATTCAGCGGGGGAATGGGTACTTGCCGTCCTGGACCTGTTCGGCCCCATAGCCAATCCTAAATTCACGTTGTACAACAAATTAAATAAAGCATTTTGGGCTTCTAGAGAAGGCTACTTTGGTAACTTTGCGGTCCTCGTTTCATCTATTAATGGAGCATCCACGCGCAACAAACTGCCTCAGTGCTCCAAACAAACAAAGAAAATCATTTGCTTCAAGTATCTATATATCTCTTCTTATATTCCCTTCCTAACACACAAATTAAATTAAAGATCATTTTAATGGCTGAGAAAAGCAAGATTATGGTGATTGGAGCAACTGGGAATATTGGAAAGTTTATGGTAGAAGCAAGTGCAAAGACTGGTCATCCAACCCTTGCATTGGTTAGAGAGAGCAGTCTCTCTGATCCTTTTAAGGCAAAGCTTGTTGAGAACTACAAGAAGTTAGGGGTCTCTTTGATCTATGTATGTGTTTCCATCTCTATCTCTGAGTGTCTTTAACTTGTTGCTCTTAGTCGACGCAAGTAAATATTTTTTATTAAGTTGTTATTAATTTCAAGTTGGCAAATAAAATAAGATGAATGATTAATTAATTGGACGCTGCTGCAGGGAGATCTTGACGATCATGAAAAGCTGGTGAAGGCAATAAAGCAAGTGGATGTGGTGATATCAACAATTGGCCGCTCAGATGTAGCAATTCAGTTTAAGCTCATCGCTGCCATTAAAGAAGCTGGCAATGTCAAGGTTTGGCAATTCCGGGATTCCACTAACGCTTAATATCTGATTCATTAAATATATATCTATAACTACCAATCAAATATATAGAGTCATCAAGCACGTATATTACTTTTCAAACCAACCTTTAGTTTTGGTCTTTTTAGTAATTCTTAAAAAATTAATAAGATGCCTAAAAATTGTAATAATCGAACTCTAGAAAGGGGCAGACATACAACTGTAACTGTACATGAAATAATTAAAAGTTATTTGTAGGCTTTCGATTAGATTTGATAGCATATTGGGACACGGTTGAATTAACATTAACTCATTGGGAGTCGAAGATGTAACATCAAATAAATTATGTAACTCGTCAGAGATTGATTCCATCGGAGTTCGGAAGCAATGTGGATGCTGGACATCCTATTGAACCAGCAACATCAGGATACGCTAGAAAGGCCAAAATCCGCCGTGCCATTGAGGCTGAAGGGATTCCATACACTTACATATCCTGCAACTGCACCTTCGGCTTTTTTCTCCCCACTTTGGCACAGCCTGGATCCACTGCGCCTCCCAGAGATAAAATTCTTATTTATGGCGATGCTCAACCTAAAGGTAACTCAATTACTCACATGATTTCGCTAACAAAATTTCAATTTTAACTTAGCTGACTTGGAAATCAAAGCATAAACAAAATCTTTGGGCCTAATAATTTCAACCGAAACTTCAAATTGAACAATTATTTCCTATCACAACTGAAGTCGTTACCTTATAAGACTACTTAAAACCACATAATTTGGGGCATTGATATTACTTATAATTCATTATATGGTCTCAATGCAGCATATTTTAACAGCGAAGCTGACATTGCAACCTTCACCATCAAAGCTGTTGATGATCCAAGAACAGTGAACAAGAGTCTCTACCTTAGACCTCCCAAAAATACCTACACTTTCAGTGAACTTGTTGCGATGTGGGAGAAGAAATTGGGTAAAACCCTTGAAAAGATCTATGTTACAAAGGAGCAAATTATTAAGATGATTGAAGGTTATTAATTAAGAACTCTTTTCTACATTCCCTTTGATGCTAGCTTTAATATCCTATTCCTTAATTAGTTGTTCTTCTTGCAGATGCAAATATGACGGATAAAATTATGCTTCTAGTCAACTACTCTATCTTTATGTTGGGGGAACAGTCAAATTTTGAGATTGAGCCATCTTCTGGGGTGGAGGCATGTGAGCTATATCCGGATGTTAATTATGCGACTGTTGAAGAATATCTCGATCAATTAGCTTGTTCAAGTAACTGATCGACCATTTTCAAGATCAATAATGTTGCTCATCCATTATCCCAAATGATGTATAAATAATTAATGATTATTAAAAGGATAGTGTGTGATAACATATATAAAATTGAATAATGTGGAACTAAATTAAATTAAGGCACATCATTTGTGATGTATTATTTGGGATATATAAAAAATTGTACTGGGATGCGTAACTACTCATTTCTTATTATAATAATGCTCCTCTTTGTATTACTTTTAAGAAGTACTAGAATTTACGATTCGAATCAACAAATTGTATCATTGATTTTGTTGATTTCTTTGGTTTATATATAGCTAGTCTAATGATCTAAATAAGTACAAGAACTTGTAATAGAACTAATTATACACAAAATTTTTATTAATATACATATTAAGAACTAGTATACAAGTGTACTAAATTTATATATCTCATTAATGCACTCCTCTTATGAATTTATTCAAAGAAGCATAATATACAAGTATGGTGAGTTTATTTTATATACACTTCAAGTAAAAAACTAGCGTGCTGATTGGTAAAGAAGTTTTTATCTATCATATACTCTGCTTAACTTGACTAAAAATTTCATATGATAAGGTCAACCATCATGCCAGTAAGTTTATCAACACATTTAATTGACTCGAAATCTCTACTTGTGTGTTTAAAACAAACACTCTACTATATAAAGGAATACTAGACTATAATCTTAACAAGATATATTTCCTATAATAATACCTCATGACTATTAAAAGCTTTTCAACTGTAAGGTTATCTATGAATTAGGCTTTTATTAAAAGTTTATCCCACATATATATGTTAGTTCATAATACAATAAAGTTAATGCGTTTTATATGCTCAAAGAATACTTGTATGTGGAAAAAGACAACTAAAGATAATAATTTTATTAACTTAATTAGAAATATATATCTTATAAAACACATGTTCTAAAAGGTGTATCCTAAAAATCTCCCAATAGATCTTAATCATGTGTAGCATTTGATGCCCTTCCATGTTGAAAACATATATATATGGAAGCATAAAAGAAAGTGATCCTTTGTTGCAATCTTGTTTATCAAACTTTACTAATTAATATTTTATGAGATCTAGCTGGATCCATTAAGAATAGCAATCTATTAAAAATTAAAAAATGTAAAGGGAAAATGTTACACATTGTAAAAGCATAAAACCGCCCCTGGTGAATCTCGGAAACACAACACTCTAAAATATGCTATTTGGGCAGTCGCCACTTCATGAAGACGTTCCCGCGCCCTCAAATTTGTGAAGATGGCTTGACTTGGAAGGCCCTTCTAACCCAGCCGTCATGAAATTGTGATTGAAACCCTTAGACAGCCTTTATACTTCTTATTCCTGATCACACCACCCCTGACTGCTTCGCTAGCCCCGATCTCCTCCACTCTTGATCGCCCCACACCTGACTGCACAAAAAACTCCAAAATAGTACATCATGATAGCTATCTGGCATGCATGCATAAAGGTAGAGTGGTCCCCCATCCATGTGTCAACCCGAAAGTGGGACAACACATTGAGTGTGATAGCTGTAATGTGCTTGGAGGCAAGAAACAACACCAGCTACACATTTGGCCCAAAATGGGTGGCCTAGATCTTTCACATGCATAAAAAAGTGTATAAAAAGAAATAATTTAGGGTTGAAAAGGTAAGTTAGAACTTTGTGGGAAATCCTAGCCGGTCATTTTCGATTTGTCTGAGGTTCCTTCAAGCTTCGGGTCACCAAAAAAGGATAGAACATCTGCTCTATATGCACTATCTACTATTCTCAGTTGCTGTTGCGCTGCTATTCTGCTTGTTAGCTTATCACTTCAACCATTTTTACCACTTATATGATATCATTTTACCTTTAAAGGCTCCTCTTTTACACTTTGTACTAAAGTCTCCATTGGCATGGCTGACTTCAGCGTCGTAGTGCACATTCGAGAGAGCTTTGGCGTACTCAGACTTTCTTGGTGGTTTTGCGGTTCTTAGCTCGTGAGTAATGTTGTCACCAGAGTTTTCGAGCAGCAATCGAGAAATGGCTCCTTTGCTCGGGAGTAAGCAGCAAGAGAAGAAGTGGCAACCTTCTAGCGTGACTAGGGATGGCAAAAAGCCCCGGGCGAGGCCGGGTACCAGGATCCCCAGCCTGATCTCACCGGCGAATTATCCGGATTTTCAAGGAGTATGGCCGGGGATGGGGGGCAAAATCTTGGGGAACGCCATCCACTTCAAATCCAAGTCGTAAGTACGAACCACGAAAGGGATCATCTACAGTTGAATCCCAAGGGAGATTCAATGCGCTTGATAAGGGGCCAGGCAATGGCCAGGGACTAGGCTCCTCGACCCGGCTCAGACCCGAAATGAATATAAAAATTCATTTGATTTAATTTATTTAATTTAAGACTATAAAATTTGAAACTCGATGGAATCTGACACTTGGCATCAACAAAATCCGACACTCGACGGAATCTGACACTTGACATTGACGGAATCCGACACCTGACATCGACGAAATCCGACACTCGATAATTTAAAATCCGACACTCGATTGAATCCGACACTCGACATCACGAAATTCGACACCCGACATCACGAAATCCGACACTCGACAATATAAATTTCGACACTCGACGGAATCTGACACTTGATATTATAAAATCCGACACCCGACATCACGAAATCCGATACTCGACAATATAAAATCCAACACTCGACTGAATCCGACGCTCGAGTCTCTACAGCATAGGGATGTCTAAATTTCAGACTTCACATTTCAGCCTTCACTTCAGTCCTTCACTCTCACTGCTTTCGTTCACCTAAGCCTAACCTAACCTGGGTCCTTTCCTTCACTTCAGACTTCACATGCTCCACAGTGACATAGCTGCGTGGGTCCTAACTTGCACTACCTCCCCTTACCTGCGCTGCTCTCCTGATCTGCACTACTTCTCTAGACTTGCCCTGTGGCTATGACAGCTTCTCCAGACTTCGCCTCCACGATGAGAGCTTCACCTGACCTACAACCATGTTTTACGAACTCTACTCTGATCTATTCGTCTTCTTCCTTTTCTCTATCAACTCATGAAATCCGATTTATTCAACACAGTAGCCATAGTGTCTCTCTACTTTGACCTCAAACAAAAATAAGCCTAAGATTTTATGATTTCTTGAAATTCTTTTATTGTTTGCCATAATTTCGTACTTCATTATTCTTTGTTTGAATTTATTTGTCAATAAAAGCTATTAGGGTGCTGTTATGACTTAAGTTTTACCTCCAGGCTCCAGGCAGTATTTCCCTTCGCTTGTGTTGTGATACCTCCTTTTGGTCATAATCTAGAACTAGATTTTGAACACATGCTGATGCCGATGAGATTCACAAAACCAAGTTTAATTGTTAACTTAAGTACTGACTAATTTGTTTAACAGACTAGATGCTTTCCCCAGTCTGTAACTGTATGTGACTAATTTGATTATGTATGTGACTAATTCACAAAACTTCATGTCATCTCCCATCTATTCATGCTTTTGCGATTCCCTTTTTTAGTAGCGTAAATGGGGTTTATTTTTGTATTTTTGTAGGTTATATACAAATAATGTCTACATCCACTGGAAATGATCAACCTACTTATAATGATGATATGCCAATGGAAGAAAATGAAATGGAGCAAGATTATGAGGACAACATGGTTGATGTTTTGGTTGAGGATGGATCTACAACAAATTCACAAACAGGACGTGGGAAAATGTAGCCACCAGTTGATCGTAGCACTCGTGGGCGTGGACCACGAGGTGGTGTACAAAGAGAAAGGAGGATCGTTAACCAATAAAACGGTCTTGGGTCTGGGAACATTTTACAAAAGAAATTATTGAGGGCAGACATAAAGCTATTTGTAACCATTGCAAAGCTGCATTGGTTGGTCACCATACAGATGGAACCAAACACTTGGCAAGGCATTTAGGAAGTTGTGAGAGTCGAAAACAAGTAAAAATTAAGCAACAATTCTTGAGTTTTCAAAAGAAGCAAGATGGAAGTAATTCATCAGAAATGGTTGTTGAGACGTTTGATAAAGGAGTTTGTAAGGAAAAGGTGGCCATAATGATTGTAATGCATGAACTCCCTCTTTCTTTTGTTGAGTATGAGGGTTTTAGGGAGTTAATGTATTATGCTCAACCTTTGTTTGTTTCCATGAGTAGAAACAGTTTAAAGAATGTGGTCTTTAAGATATATAATATTGAGAAGGAAAAGACCATGAAGATGATGGATGCTTGTAAGAGTATAGTAGGAATAACAACTGATATGTGGACTACAAGTAATAAAAAAAAGGATAAATGGTTGTGACAGCACATTTTATTGATGAGCATTGGAGATTAAAAAGTCACATCTCGAGGTAAATATATCATATATGAATATGCTAATATCATACATTTAAAAGAAAAAGACTTAATTTCTTAATTACTAACTAGTGTTTGACCTTTACTATTGAATATGTTTCAGGTTCATATATGTTCCATCTCCACACACCGCTGAAGCACTTGCTGATGAGCTAGCTCCTTGTTTGATGGATTGGAATGTTGATATAAGTTGTCATGTGTCACTCTTGACAATTGCTCTACTAATGATGTATTGATTCCTATACTGAAAGAAAAATTGGGTGTTCATAACATGATTTTGAAAGGAAAATTATTTCATATGAGGTGCACATCACACATTTTGAATTTGATAGTAAGAAGTGGGTTAGATGTGCTTGGAGATGGGATTGAAAAAATTAGAAATAGTGTCGCCTTTTGGTCTGCTACACCTAAAAGAATTGAGAGATTTGAGAGTGAAACACGACAAATGAAAGTTTCTTGTACAAGAAAATTGGCATTAGATTGTTGCACTAGATGGAATTCAACTTATTTGATGTGTTCTACTGCATTGGAATATAGAGATGTGTTTACTCGTTTGCATGTGTGTGAAAAAAGTTACAGATCTGTACCTATGCATTTAGAGTGGGAGTTGGCAAGGTTGATGTGTGACCATTTAAAGTATTTCTATAAGGTGACCCAAGTGTTTTCAAGTACAAGATATCCCACTTCCAACTTATTTTTTGCTTTGATTAGTGGCTTCAGATTGGCATTGACTAAATGATGTGATTCTCCTCATTCTAAAATAAGAGAGATGGCATCACAAATAATAGAAAAATTTGAAAAGTACTGGGAGATCATTCATGGTGTTTTGGCAGTGGCTGCTATCTTGGATCCAAGATATAAAATGTAATTTATCACATTTTTTTTCCAAAAATTTATGGAGACAATGCTTCAAAGTATGTTGGAGATGTCAAAGGCATTGTTTATGACTTAGTAGAGGAGTACAAACTTAAAACTGTCACTGTAGGTATAGGTGAATAAGATGAGTCATTAGCAAGTGAGGTTTCTACGAGTGGTGGGTTGGAAGATATGACTTTTGAGTCTAACTTAGAGTATCAATCATACATTGGTTGTACTAGTAATACAATTACTAAGTTTGAGTTAGATTTGTATTTGGAGGAACAATGTTTGAAGCACACTAGTGGCCATTTTGATATTTTGAGTTGGTGGCAGACAAATATAGGTAAATATCTTTTGTTGCCTAAAATTGCAAAAGATATTTTGTCTATTCCAGTTTCTACTGTGGCTTCTGCGTCTGCATTTAGTACGAGTGGTAGACATTTAAGTCCCCATCCTAGTAGACTACATTCAAAGACATTGGAAGCTTTGATGTGCACTCAGAATTGGTTATGGGCTCACTCAAGTGGTATTATATTTTCTTAAATGTTCAATCTATATTTTATGATATATGCATATTTCTAATACCTTTTCTTTCCTTTTTTGTTTTCCTAGGTATGATTCCCGAGTGTGAGTTGGTAACGGCAGAAGAAGCAGTGTATGATGAGAATGAAGAGCCATTTGAACTATCGACATCGTCAGTTTATTCTTGAATTGATATGGTCGGGGGGGTATAAATGTTGGATTGTTGTTCGCTTGTTCGCTTGTTCTTGAATTTGAAACAATAAATTTCTAATTTTTATAATAAACAATAATTTTGAAACAAAACCAGCAAACCAGTAGGCCGTACCCATTAGCACAGTTACAAGTGAAGCAAAAAAACAAAGCTAAAGCAAGCAACCTGTCAAAATGCTCGACAAAACTTGACGCGCTTCATATAGCTTGACACTAGTGGACATGTAAGTGTCGAGTGTTGGATACACATCTTGACATGCAAGTGTCGAGTGTCAGATACATGACTCGACATGTAAGTCTCGGGTGTCGGATGACCCGACATGTAAGTGTAGAGTGTCGGATGAAGCATCCGACACTCGACACTTACATGTCGGGTCGTGTCGGATTCACACCGACACTCGATACCAATCTATTTTAGAAGACATCGAGTGTCGAATGCATATTCTGACACTTGACACTTACATGACGAGTCGTGTCGGATTCACACTGACATTCAATATCAGTCTATTTTAGAAGACATCGAGTGTCGGATATCAGTCTATTTTAGAAGACATCGAGTGTCGGATGCATCATCTGACACTCGACACTTACATGTCGAGTCGTTTCGGATTCACAACCGACACTCGATATCAGTGTATTTTTGAAGACATCGAGTGTCAAATGATGTATCCGACACTCGACATTAGCTTTCATCCGATAAGTCGAGTTTTGTCGAGTTGTGTCGAGCGTTTTGGCAGGTTGCATGTTTTTAGCTTTCTTTAAAAAATACAAACCGGGGAAATTAAAAAAATATAAATAGTAATTGAACTCCCAGGCACTAGAAAATAACTCCTTGGCCCTGCCCCGGCCTCGAAATTTTCAGAGAAATTTTCGAGGCTGAGGACAGGGAACAGGGTCCCTGGCCCGGCCCCGGGTTTTTGCCATCCCTAAGCGTGACCATGTAATATCCAAACTTTCCTTGTATGAGTGCATATTATTAGTTAGCAAATTGTATTATATAAAAAGAAAATTTCAATGAATAAGCATTGATTGAGTTGTTAAGATAGGAAAGAGAGGAATTAATTGTTTCCAATCAAAGCTAGGTCTTTATTTGTTTCCTATCTAAGTTAGGCTATATAAAATCAATTTTTAATCAAATCCTTTTAGACATAAAACATCAACCACGATACAACTCTAGGGTTCTGAACGTGGGTGATTGTAAAGGTCGTTGCAGTAAGTGAAGACTTATGCTTATTTACGTTAGAAATATATGAGTTAAACTGATGCTTTGTTGATTGATTGAAGGTTAATTGGTTGGCAAATAAATGTTGGAGGAGTTATTACTTGCATGTGTCGATTCAATTAAGACCCTGTTTTGGAGAGTTATAGTAGGTATAAATATTTTACACTAGATTGATTCATGTTAGAACTTTTCTAAAGGGCTGTTTATTTTAACCACTTAAATCTGAATCTAAATATAATTAAGTGGTATAAAAAATTATTTTTGTTTGTTTGAATCTCTAATAACTTATTTTCAAATAAAAATGTATGAATAAAAAAATGACAAAATATCCCTTTTTTCCCTCTTAAAACATCTGAATTATTGAAATACTATAAAAACCCCTCGTTATTCACCAAAAAACCAAAACGTAGGAAACCAAAACAGCTGCCATCTAAACCCACAACCGTCATTGTCACAACCACCGCCGCCATGCACCACCAACGTCCGACACCGGTGCATCTTCATTCACCGCCCTCAGTAAACTGTAAATCAAGTCCTCCACATGAGAAGGAGCGGAGAAGGAGCGAAGAGCTGAGCATTTAGCTCATTGCAGAGAGAGCATTTGAGAGAAAGGTGGGGGCGCGCAGCAGGGTTGTTGGCGCAGAGCCAGAGAGAGAGTGAGGTGAAGAGATTGAGATGGAGAAAGAGAGAAAGTGTAGAGAGAGCATGTGAGAGGGGGTGGGGGGTGTGGCGGGGTTGTTAGCGCGGGGCCATAGAGAGAGAGTGAGGCGAAGAGAGTGAGAGGGAGAAAGAGAGAAGGGAAGTTAAAAATAAATAAATCAAAACAAATTTAACTAGAAATTATAAGTAAATTTAATAATTTAAAATTATAATTAATAAATATTAAATATATAATTATTGATAATTTTGATTTAATTATATTAATTATTTAATTTTTAAAAGATTATAACAAACATAATATTAACTATTTGAATGAAAATGATTTTTAGTTTAATTTCATCAACTATTTAATTTTTAAAGAATTGTAAAAAATATAATTTAGACATTTTACATTTCCTATACAAGGGTAAAAAAGTCACACGAAAAATAATATATTCTTTTATCACTTTTTTTAAGAGGTATGTAAAACAGTAAACAAACATACTATTAAGTAGTATAAATTAAGTCTTAAAAAGTGTTTAGATCTAAAAAGTATTAAGTGTTGGAAACAAACACCCACTAAGTCAGTATCCATTCTTATTGGTTATTGAGGGATCATTAATGTTGCGGTAGTGGAGAAGAGGAGTATATATCAAAGTGCAACTATTCCACTAGTTCGCGTTTCAGAGAAGATAAGAGTTCTATATTAACCCTCATTATTTGCATTGTTAGAACACTACTATATGCTTACTTTAAGATATCGGTGAATCTAGGATACATTTACATTAGTGATTGACCTCTACCTACGTTGAAATATATTGATTAAGAGTAATGTTAAATCTACAACTCATCTATAATCATTTTTATACAATCTGAGTTGGCAAGCTATCACTAGATTGGTAAAAAATAAAACTAAATAAAAGTTATTAAATTAAATGACAAGGTAATACCCATCCAATAATATCTTACCAACTCATGTTATATATAATATTGGTTGTAACAAAGTTGTAGGTCTAGCATTATTTATTAATTAATACATTGTGGTTGTTGTTAGAAGAGTTCATGCTATATGTTAACTCCATGAATGAATTTATTGTTAATATACATATTTAAATTTAGGGTTTTGCTACAATACATCCCATTTTTTAAAAGAAATAAATATAAATATATCATATCGAAGGACCATATCACAATTAAATAAATAAAATATTACATTATTAACCTCTGATAGCAGGTTACACAAACTTATATGGATTAGACAATAATTTAAATACTTTTATTTAAAGATTTTAAATTTTTATACTTTATAAATAAATAATTTTTTTATTCATAATTATGGTCTAAAGCATTAAAAATAGATTGACCATTGAACTAATCAATTATTTACAAATAGCCAACAACTTGAAATTAAATAATCACTACAACTAATAAACTTTTCTTTAATAGAAATGTAATATTTAGCAACTAATATAAATAATATATAAAAATTATAAGTTAATAAGTATCACGGCATGTAAGTTATGTAATATTATTCAAAGCAACATAAATATGCTTTCTACCACTTCAATTGAAGAAATATGCGAATATAATGAAATTCTAAATAAAAATAGTTTACTGACTCATAATTCATATTTTTTAAACTACTTTAATTCTTATATACTTTATAATTAAAATTATTTTTCATCTTAAATAAAATGTAATATTATCATAATCATAATTTAATTACCTTTATTTAATAATGAAAATACTTGAACACTTCATAATAAAATTGCCTATTTTACATTGTTAATTATGGTCAACTTTAGACAAAAAATATACTTACCAATTAGTTGTACTAGCACTGATAGCCCACAACTTCAAATTAAAAACTTATCAGACCAATAATTATTTTTGAAAAGTATATTTTTAATAATTTTAAAAAATAATACTAATTTATTATCATCAAAGTAGCAGCCGAACACCTAATATCTGCAAAATCAAAGTTTCAGCTTGTAATCAAATAGGACTTGTAACTAAAAACAATGAACTTGTATAATATAACATAAACTTATAAAAAACAACATGAAACCAGCAACAAGGTTAACCAAAGTTATAACATGAAGTGTCATAGTTATAGCCTAACACCTAAGACTAGTAAAATAAAATCTTCAATTTGCAGTTTAACGTCAACTTTTAATAAGGAAAGATAAACTTGTAAAACATAATGTTTAACTTAAAACATACAACATGAAAATTGCAACAAGAATAACTGAAGTTTTAATTAGGAATGCATTAGTTGTAGTCTGACATCTAGAAGTAGTAAAATCAAACCTTTAACTTGTAATCAAACATTGATTTGTAACAAAAACAATGAACATGTAAAACATAAAATTAACTTGTAAAATACAACACAAAAATTGCAATGAGATTAACCAAAGTTGTAACTAGAAACATCTTAGTTGCCTCATGACACCTAACATAGCAAAACCAAACCTTTAACTTGCAATCAAATATGGAGTTGTAACAAGGAAAAATGAACTTATAAAACCTAATGTTAACTTGTAAAATACAACATGAAAATTGCAATAAGGATAACAATAGTTGTAACTAGAAATTTCTTAGTTGCAGCATAACACCTAAAATAGCAAAATCAAATCTTTTACTTGCAATCAAACATAGAGTTGTAACGAGGAAAGATGAACTTGTAAAGCCTAACATAAACTTGTAAAATACAACATGAAAATTACAATAAGGTTAACCAAAGTTGTAACTAGGATCGTCTTAGTCATAGCTTGACACCTAAAATTAGCAAAATTAAACCTTTAACTTACAATCAAACGTGGACTTATAGGAAGGAATGATGAACTTGTAAAACAGAACGTTAACTTAGAAAATACAACATGAAAATTGCAACAATGTTAACTAAAATTGTAATAAAAAAACATTCAAGTTGCAGCCTACATCTGAAAGTAGCAAAATAAAACCTTCAATTTGCAACCAAATATAGACTTGTGACAAGGAACAAAGAACTCATACAGTATAACGTTAACTTGTAAAATACAACATGATAATTGTGACAAGGTTAATCAAAGTTGTAATTACAAATATTGAAGTTGCAACATGACACATAAAAGTAGTAATATTATACCTTTAATTTGTAATCAAATGTAGACTTGTAACAAAGTACAATGTTAACCCATAAAATGTAGTGTCAAAATTGCAACAATGTGAACTAAAATTGTAGCAAGAAACATTGAAGTTGGAGCATAATTCCTACAAGTAGCAAAATCAAACGTTTAACTTGCAACCAAACATGGACTTGTAGTAAGAAACAATCAACTTGTAAAATATATTAGTTAACTCATAACAAGTAACATGAAATTTGTGACAAATCAAAACAAAGTAGAGTAGAAAGCATAAACTTGTTACATGATACATTAATTTTTATAAATTAATTAATTCTCTGTATTTTTTTTCCAACTTATGGAATTAAAAATAAATAATCAAATAAAAATAACTTTTGAAAAATTTACTGATTTTTAATATTTAAATTAATTAAGATAATTTTTTTGAAGTTGTCTTCTTTTTTTTATAATATATTTTTATGCTAAGCAAGTTTATTTTTTAATATTTAATTTATTATAATAAACTTTTACTAAAGTATTTACAAATTAAAAATATATATTTACTATCTTCTTCAAAAAAATCATATAAGTTTGCGTAACCTGCTATCACAGGTTAACATTTTAATATTTTATTTATTTATTTGCAATATAGTCCTTCAATATGATATATTTATATTCATTTCTTCTCAAAATGGAATGTGTTGATACATCAGATGTACTTTAGCTAAACCTTTAAAGTTAATATTTTGATTATAATTTTACGACATGAAACCAAATAACATATATTTTATTTGTCTTAAAATTGTATAAAATAGTAGTTTAAAAATATTTTTGAAACTGGCTCTATATGCTAAAAAACTAATTATTAAAAGGTCATGTATGAATATGTGAATTTTATTAACTTATCAAAGGATCTCCAAAAACCATGAAATTTTACATGGCAGTTTGCTTACACATCTATAGCAATCCTACAAATTGTCATTACTTTTAGTTGACTATTTAATTTTATAAAAATTCTCAAAAAGAACTCACTCACTGATATGCACTGTTTAACAGTTTTCTTTTATCCAAAATTTAAGTTAATTAAAACAGATTTTGATTACAAAATGCTATATAAAATTCATGGGACAACATGTACATGTCTATGATATATGCATAAATTTTTAGAGTCATTAGAATAAGAAATTAAAAGCTAAAATTTGTGGATTCATCATTGTTCGGATCCCAGGACTGAACTTTTAGATTGGTTTTGGAGTTGAATTTATGATATTGTTTGCTTGGTTAATTTCTAGAATTTTTGCAGTAATCCAAGTTGTTAGAAGTTGAGTACCTTTCATCAAATTCAGAGGTAAGCAATATTCATATTAGTGCGCCTTATTTTGATATATATGACAACTATTACAATCCCAATATGTAAGTTATATAGTTTTCCTAAAAAAATTGGAAAGTTATTGTAATAATTCAAGTCTTAAACAACAAAGTATAATTTTAGTTTTCCTTATGATAAGTGCTCAATAAAATAAGTACTTTACTAATAGATTTCTTTTTTAATAATTAGATTATCTCTTTTGTCAAAAGAAAAAAAAATTATGAAACGTTTTATCTGAAAATTTATTTAAATACGAACCATTTTATCTCAATCTTTTCTAAAAGTTTTATAAATTATTTACCTTAATTTTTTATGTTTTCCATCTGATTTATCTAAAATATTAATTCTTCATCTGAAATTATTATTTTAAGAATTATTTACAAATTTGAAAGTATTATGAGTTATAAGGATTATGAATTGAATTTTGTATTATAAGTTATAAAATGGAATTTTGGATTATTGTCCATGATATCCTATATGTTATGACATGTTATAGCTCCAGCTGGATTTACGTTTTGTTGTGTACAAATATGATATGATATATTTGATCGTAAATTGATCATTTAATATGTTGATAAGTGTCTATTTATATATCATTTTCATATCGATTCGTCCATGTTTCTTTGCTATATTCCTTGGTATTTTTATGTTTTTGTGTGGTTTTGATGTTTGTAGGAGTTTTGGAGCAACTTGCACAAAAATGGAGTAAAACCCTTCATTTTCACCTCTGCTAGTCAACCATCTTCTCGGATTTAATTGTATTGATATACAATGAACCCGATGACATATCATATACCGTTGAAAAGCTCTCGAAGTCTACTTTTTGGAGAAATTTACGGTTTATGAATCCATTCAGTGTACCGAAAGTTGTAATCAAAACAGTGTGAGAAGTGTAGAAATGTAATTCCACACATCACTGTAGCATGTATAATACGGGACACTGTAGCACGTTACTGTAGCAGAGTATTTAAACACATTTTAGGGTTTTATTTTCATAACTTGAAGAGGGGAGAACGTGGTGGAGGCTGCAGCTCTGGAATTCTTTCATCTCTTGGAGTTCTTGAAGGAGAAAGGAAGCTTGGAAAGAGGAAGAACTACAATCCAAAGAGAATTACATCAAATTTGCTAAGTTTTTCCCTTCCCTTTCATTTTCTGGAATGTCTCCATGTTGTATTGTATTTACCACGTTCTTAAACATGTGTAACTGAATCTGAATTGGTTGAGGGTGATTTCAAAGCCCCTGATATGGTTTTTGTAAGTTGATTGTGCAAGAAGTTGTTATCCAATTCTCTAATTGAAGTTGCTTGTATTTTCCTATATCTAATGCTTATGATTGCTTGCTGGATTGTATTTCGAATGGCCAACTGAATATAATCTGGTTGTTGTCTATTGCTAGACTAGAAATCTTGATCCGTAATTGTCTTGAATTTCTAATCCTTAGTAGCAAAATTGTGATCAGAGATTGCAATTGGAGAATACAACCTAAGTTAAATAATCCGAGCTTGTGTGTTTATTGCTTAGATCAACCTATCTTTCTTATCGTAATGCATCCATTGAATTAAATTTAGAGAGCTTGTTCTAGGTTGTTTAATGGATAGAGATTAAATAAAGAGCCTGTTTTATTTAACAACAAAGTAAGGAAAGATTGGGATAACAGAGCTTGTTGTTATCTACGGTTGATAATTTCAATGGTGTAATTGGATGACAATTCTATGATTAATTCACAAATCCATATCTTGTGGTAGAGAAAGATCCCTTAACCAGGTTTCTCTCATTGATTTTTCACTCTATTTTACTTTGTGTTGTTTTATTGTGCATTTACATTAATATTTCATTTAGTTAATCCATCAACAAAACCCCCCCATTTATCTATTGTTGCTGTAAAATAACAAATTCAATTAGAATCAATCCTCGTGGGAACGATATCTTACTCATCACTTTATTACTTGTGCGACTAGTATACTTGCTAGTTTCGAACGCATCAAGTTTTTGGCGCCGTTGCCGGGGATTGATTTTCTAATCAATTTGTTATTCTGTTTTTACTACTGATTCTTGATTGTTATTTCCTGATTGTTTGTGTTTAGGCTTTTATGTCCGAGGGAGAAGCGGATCAACGACTTAAGAGAATTAAGGAGTTTCTCCAATCCTCGAATTTAAGGCTAAATCGGTCAATTTCAACTCCACCTCCAGAATTTGACCTTGCACGACATACTTCCCTCCCATCTTCTTGCAGTTCAATCAAATCTGAATCGGAAGCAATGGCGATGGAAAACGATCAGACTCTTAAGGAGTTAGCGGCTCCAATTATTGATCAACAACCGCTATGCATAAGCACCAATTTTGAGGTAGAATTTGAGCTTAAATCTGGACTAATTCGTCTCTTGCCTACATTTCATGGTTTTGCAGGAGAGGATCCTATCAAATACCTCAGAGAATTTCTTGTGGTATGCTCAAGTATGAAGCCAACTGGCGTGTCTAAGGAGCAAATAAAATTGAGAGTTTTTCCATTCTCATTAGCAGATTCGGCGAAAGATTGGCTATACTATCTACCATCGGGTACCATTACCACGTGGAATGAGATAAGTAAACTCTTTTTAGAGAAATACTTTCCCACTTCGAAAGTTATAAACATTAAAAAAATATTAGTGGCATTCGACAACACAATGGAGAATCACTTCATGAATATTGGGAGAGATTTAGAAGGTTATGTGCTAGCTGTCCAAACCATCAAATTAGTGATGGACTCCTAATTCAATATTTCTATGAGGGTCTCTTACCAATGGAAAGGAGTATCATTGATGCTACTAGTGGTGGAGCACTAGTTAATAAAACACCGAACGTTGCAAGACGTTTGATTAGTGACATGGCAGCGAACTCCCAACAATTCAGCAGTAATTTTGAGCCACAACTACCAAAAAGAGTAAATGAGGTAAGTACTTCAAACATTGAACAACAACTTTGTGAACTTACCTCTCTTGTAAAAAAAATGGTTGTAGGACTATGCATCATCTTATTTTATGATGGGTAGATTCTACACTGGAGCTTCCTACCGACATGTGTCCAAATTTGCAAAAGGCTATACTGAACAAGCCAATGCCATGGGTGGATTTCTAGGACACCAAGCCTAAATTTACAGTAATACATCCACCAATCACTCCAATGCCATACCGAAACGCCACCGAGGTTTTTCAATCATCAAGAGTGCAGCATCATTTCAATTGGAACCACAACCATCAACACAACTAGCTCACAAAACTCAGAGTATGGATCTCCAGGACATTGTTAAAGTACTTGCTACTAACACATGCAATTTCAGCAGGAAACTAGGGCAAGTATCTCAAAACCTGGAAAATCAAATGGGACAATTGGCCACTAACATGAGCAAATTTGAGAGTCAAAGCTCAGGAAAATTACCTTCTCAGCCGGTGATCAATCCGAGAGAGAATGCTAGTGCTGTAACTTTGAGAAGTGGAAAGCTTACAAGTTCCACAAAAAGTCCAAACTAATGATGGGATAACACCAACTTCCACCATGAACAAAACATCATCTTCTAAGGTAGACCTTAAAACTCAAATTCCTTCATATGTTATTCCTCCACCTTTTCCTAGCAGATTTGCAAATCAAAGAAGGAGGAACAAGAACAGGAAATCCTGGAAACTTTTCGCAAGATCGAGGTAAATATACCACTTCTGGATGCTATTAAGCAAGTACCTCGTTATGCAAAATTTCTCAATGAGTTATGCACCAACAAGAGAAGTACGCGTGGGGGACAATGTTTCAGCTGTATTGCAAAGAAAAATTCCTCCGAAATGCAAAGATCCAGGTACGTTCACCATTCCATGCACCATTTGTAATACCAATTTTGAAAGAGCTATGTTAGATTTAGGAGCATCTATTAATGTCATGCCATATTCTATTTATGCTTCCTTGAATCTTGGACCCCTTGCGGAAACTGGTATTATCATTCAACTTGCTGATCGTTCTAATGCATATCCCAAGGGAGTTGTGGAATATGTGCTTGTGCAGGTAAATCAATTGGTTTTCCCAGCAGACTTCTATGTTTTTGAAATGGAGGATGAGACATCTCCTAATCCAACACCAATTCTTTTGGGGAGACCATTCTTGAAAACTGCTCGAACTAAGATTGATGTTCATGATTGCACTCTTACCATGGAATTCGATGGCGAAGTGATTCGTTTCAATATTTTTGAGATAATGAGGTACCCTAGTGACTTGCATTCTGTTTTTGCAGTTGATTTTATTGATTATTTGCCACAACAACATTTTGAGTTAACTCACAAGGATTGATTGGAAGTGGTTTTTAGTGAGCACATAGGGACAGAAAATTACAAGGAATCAAGAAGGTTGATACAAGTGTCCAAAGAAATGGAGGAAGATGTGGCAAGCTTAGATAAGACCCATAGCTATAACCACAAACAGGTATGATGTTTCGTGCATTCAATTTCCTTTATCTAATGTGAAACTTCTGCCTTCTATGATGAAAGCCCCTACCTTGGAGATTAAGCCTCTTCCAGATCATTTGAAGCATGGATTCTTGGATAAGAATGATCCTTTGCCAGTTAAAATAGAAATGGGCCTTGCACCACTACAAGAAGAGAAACTCGTCCGAGTACTTAGAGATTACAAAACAGCTATTGGGTGGACGATTGTTGACATCCAAGGCCCAGCCATATGCATGGAT
This sequence comes from Boswellia sacra, assembly GCA_013180625.2. Lineage (NCBI taxonomy): Eukaryota > Viridiplantae > Streptophyta > Magnoliopsida > Sapindales > Burseraceae > Boswellia > Boswellia sacra. Next base: position 43,198 of record SNVD02010035.1, read on the forward strand.
CGTATCTTGTTGGAAAAAGGATCCAAGCCCACTAGAGAAGCACAGCGAAGATTGGACCCCGCCATGATAGAACCAACGTCGGGCTGAGGACGTTAAACCAAGCGCTTATTGGGAGGCAACCCAATGTTTTAAAAAAAAATAAATAAAAAAAGAAAAGAAAAATAAAATAAGGTAATAATGATCGATTTTTATGTCTCGGGAGATTCCTTCCGTAGGCCATCAAATTGATCAGGTTTTATCTCTCTTTGCCATCTGTCTCATTTGTTTTTATATTTTTTTACTTGTTTTTGACTTTTGTTTGCTATTGTGTTATTATCTCTTTTATGTGTCTTTAGTTTCGTTTTTGCTCTTTTCTTTTCCTTTCTTTTGTTTAATTTGATTACTCTGTGCTTTGAGCTCATTTGTGCAGCAGCTTGTGGAAACATCCAAACGGAAGTTGAAGTCATTCGCCAAAGTTTTGAAACGTGCATATCTTGGAGAAAAACAAACCCGATCGCATTATCGGTAATATCTCTTCTTTTCTCCTCTTCAATGGATGCCGATATCTTTCTGTCGAACCTTCGTAAATATTTTCCCTCACTTCCTCAAAATGCTGTGTTTAAAATTTATAAAGTACGGATGACTAGACTTTGGGCGTTGATGCTCCTAAATATGCCTGCTGATTTTCGATGGCTTATCGAAGCCAAGGTGAGATTGTCCGGTGAGCCGGACATTAATCTCGCAAAATACATGCCTGGTCTAGGAAAGAGCTACTACGCCAAGAGGCGAAGAGCGAAAATGTTACAAGTATGTTATAAATGTGCTAGATGGAATTGTAACCAGACTTGTCGGTCATTAGGTTTTGCGTCCAGGAATAGAGAAGATAAACTTTCATTTATTAAGAATGGTTTGAGTAATGAGTCGCTGGATAATGTTTTGTTAACTCTCGAGTCACATTCTTGTGGACTTGTTCCTGTCTCTTATACACATCTAGATGTGTATAAGAGACAGGTTATAGTCTAGGGAATCTGACTAAAAACGACCCTGTTTGCCAGTTTATAATAAAACTGGATGGGAAGCAAATCCCCGACTCATAGAAGGCGTTTCAGCCGTTACTGGACGTAAAACCAGAGGAAGATGTGAGCCACAATCACACTACTTGTATATTTGAATGTGTGTTGTTATTGTCAATTTTTTTTTCTTGTTTCGTTTGATCTGATTATCAATGTTGTTTTTGTGTTGTTGTTGTTTGTTGTTTTGTTTGTTTAATTTCAAGTTTTCTTTTGACAAACCATATGACTACCCCATGTCATAAGCACACGTGGAGACGAGTGTGGAGGTTTTGTCAACCTCCGCCGAAAGTATATCTCTACTTTTCATGCTTCACGTGGGAGACACGTGTGGAGGTTTTGTCAACCTCCACCGAAAGTGTATCTCTATTTTTTATGCTTCACGTGGGAGACAAGTGTGGGGGTTTTGTCAACCCCCGCCGAAAGTGTATCTCCATTTTCCATGCTTCACGTGGGAGACAAGTGTGTAGGTTTTGTCAAACCTCGCCGAAAGCAGATCTCATTTTTTTCAAATCTTGGGGCGATAAATCTGCATCGAGCAACTCCCACCGAAATTATGTCCCCATGTGTCAAATTTAAGAGTTATATATCCATGCTGCATTTTTTGAAATGTCATTTCATAACCTGTCTTGCACTTGAATCGCATAATACCTAACGTGCATCATTGTCTTACACAAGTTTAAAGCACTTGTAGAAATGGAGAAAACACCAATTCGACGATTCCAAAATATATGCGTATTTTGTGGATCGCAATTTGGTAAAAGATG
>SNVD02010037.1:0-43780 GCA_013180625.2 Boswellia sacra
TATATACACACACGTAAAACTCTCAAATCTGACACATGGGGACATAATTTCGGTGGGGGTTGCTCGATGCAGATTTATCGCCCCAAGATTTGAAAAAATGAGATCTGCTTTCGGCGAGGTTTGACAAAACCTACACACTTGTCTCCCACGTGAAGCATGAAAAATGGAAATATACTTTCGGCAGGGTTTGACAAAACCGCCACACTGTCTCCCACGTGAAGCATGAAAAGTAGAGATATACTTTCGGCGGAGGTTGACAAAACCTCCACACTCATCTCCACGTGTGCTTATGACATGGGGTAGTCATATGGTTTGTCAAAAAGGAAACTTGAAATTAAACAAACAAAATCAACAAACAACAACAACACAAAAACAACATTGATAATCAGATCAAACGAAAACAAGAAAAAATAAAATTCGACAACAACAACACACATTCAAATATACAAGTAGTTGTGATTGTGGCTCACATCTTCCTCTGGTTTTACGTCCAGTAACGGCTAAAACGCCTTCTATGAGTCGGGGATTTGCTTCCCATCCAGTTTTCTTATAAACTGGCAAACAGGGTCATTTTTTGTCAGAGTCCCTAGACTATAACACTGCAATTCATCACGAAATTGTGTCCATAGATTAAGCAATTCACGCTAAACAAGTCCACAGAATGTGACTCGAGAGTTAACAAAACATTATCCAGCGACTCATTACTCAAACCATTCTTAATAAATGAAAGTTTATCTTCTCTATTCCTGGATGTAAAACCTAATGAACGACAAGTCTGGGTACAATTCCATCTAGCACATTTATAACATACTTGTAACCTTTTCGCTCTTCGCCTCTTGGCGTAGTAGCTCTTTCCTGGACCAGGCATGTATTTTGCGAGATTAATGTCCGGCTCACCGGACAATCTCACCTTGGCTTCGATAAGCCATCGGATATCAGCAGGCACATTTAGAGCATCAACGCCCAAAGTCTAGTCATTCGTACTTTATAAATTTTAAACACAGCATTTTGAGGAAGTGAAGGGAAATATTTATGAAGATTCGATAGAAAGATATCGGCATCCATTGGAGAGAAGAAAAGGAGAGATATTACCGATAATGCGATTGAGTTTATTCTTCTCCCAGATATGCACGATTCAATCCTTTGAGCAATGACTTCAGCTCCCGTTTGGATGTTTCCTCAAGCTGTTACACAAATGAATTCGAAGTACGGAATAATCAGATTAAACAAAAGGAAGGAAAAGAAAAGAGCAGAAACGAAACTAAAGACACATAAAAGAGATAACAATACAATAGCAAACAAAAGTAAAAAAAAAGTAAAAAATATAAAAACAAATAAGACAGATGGCAAAGAGAGATAAAACCTGATCAATTTGATGGCCTACGAAAGGAATCTCCTCGAGACACAAAAATCGATCATTATTACCTTATTTTATTTTTCTTTTCTTTTTTTATTTATTTTTCAAAAACATTGGGTTGCCTCCCAATAAGCGCTTGGTTTAACGTCCTCAGCCCGACGTTGGTTCCATCATGGGAGGGTCCAATCTCCGCTGTGCTTCTCTAGTGGGCTTGGATCCTTTTTCCAACAAGATACGGTCATGCATATGGCTGGGCCTTGGATGTTCAACAATCGTCCACCCAATAGTTATTTTGTGATCTCTAAGTACTTGGACGAGTTTCTCTTCTTGTAGTGGTGCAAGGCCCATTTCTATTATAACTGGCAAAGAATCATTCTCACCCAAAAACACATGCCTCAAATAATCTGGAAGTAGCTTAAGCTCCAAGGTATTGGCTTTCATCACAGAAGGAAGAAGTTTCTCATTAGCTAAAGGCAATTCAATGTACGAAACATCATACCTATTTGTGATTATATCTATAGTCTCATCTAAGCATGCCATAGCTTCCTCCATTTCTTTGGACACTTGTATCAACCTTCTTGGTTCTTTGGAATTTTCTGTCCCTATGTGCTCACTAATAGCCATTTCTAATCCATCCTTGCGAGTTAACTCAAAACATTGTTGTGGCAAAGAATCAATAATGTCAACTGCAAAAACAGAATGCAAGTCACTAAGGTATCTCATTGCCTCGAAAATATTGAAACGGATCACTTTGCCATCAAACTCCATGGTGAAAGTGCCATCATGAACATCAATCTTGGTTCTAGCATTTTTCAAGGATGGTCTCCGTAAAAGAATCGGAGTTGGATTAGGAGATGTCTCATTCTCTATTTTAAGGACATAGAAGTCTGCTAGGAAAACCAATTGATTCACCTGCACAAGCACATCTTTCACAACTCTTTTGGGATATGCATTAAAATGATCAGCAAACTGAATGGTAATACCAGTTTTCGCAAAAGGTCTAAGATTTAAAGAAGCATAAATAAATGGCATGACATTAATAGATGCTCCTAAATCTAACATAGCTCTGTCAAACTTGGTTTTACCAATGGTGCATGGAATGGTGACCGTACCTGGATCATTGCATTTCGGAGGAATTTTTCTTTGTAGTACAGCTGAAACATTTTCCCCCACACTTACTTTCTCATTCCCTTTTAAATTTCTCTTGTTGGTGCATAACTCCTTGAGACGTTTTGTATAACGAGGTACTTGCTCGATAGAATCCAGAAGTGGTATATTTACCTCGATTTTGCAAAAAGTTTCCAGGATTTTTTGTTCTTGTTCCTCCTTTTTCAATTTTGTCAATCTGCTAGGAAAAAGTGGAGGAGCAACATATGAAGGAATGGGAGTTATAGGATTTACCTGAGAAGTCAGTGTTTTGTTCATGGTGGAAGTGGTGTCATCTCCTTCATCATTTTGTGATTTCTTTGGCAGGACATCTAATTGCTCTTCATTTTGCAAAGTTATCGCACAAGAATTCTCTCTTGGATTGATCACCGTTTGACAAGATAATTCTTCTGAGCCTTGGCCCTCGATTTTGCTCATGCTAGTGGCCAATTGTCCCATTTGATTTGCCAGGTTTTGGATACTTGCCCCAGTTTCCTGCTGGAATTGCATTGTGTTAGTGGCAAGTGCATTAACAATATCCTGGAGTGACATACCTGAGTTTTCTGAAGCTGGTTCGGGTGCTGGTTGTGGCATCGGTGGTGGTTGCATTTGAAATGGTTACTACACTCTAAGTTGATTAAAACCTTGTGGCCGATTTGGTATGGCATTTGGGGCGATTGGTTGATGATTCTAGTAACTAAAATTAGGGTGATCTTCCCATCTAGCATTACAAGTGTTAGAGAAGGGATCATACCATTGCCTTGTTTGTCCTGAAAATCCATCCATGGTATTGGCTTGTTCCATATCTCCTTGCAAAGTTGGATACATGTCGATTGGATGCTCCATGGTAGAATATACCTCACATGCATAAGATTTATGCATATATCCTACAGCCATGTTTTCCACAAGAGAAGTTAACTCAGAAAGTTGTTGTTCAATGCTCAGAGTGCTTACCTCATTTACTCTCCATGGTAGTTGTGGCTCAAATCCGCCACTGAATTGATGGAAGTTTACTGCCATGTCGTCTAAACACAAACAATCAAAAAAGAAAAACAAACAAAATATGAATCAACAATGAAAACAAAATAACAAATCGATTAGAAAATCAATCCCCGGCAACGGCGCCAAAAAACTTGATGCGTTCGAAACTAGCAAGTATACTAGTCGCACAAGTAATAAAGTGATAAGTAAGATATCGTTCCCACGAGGATTAATTCTAATTAAATTTGTTATTCGAAAGCGAAAACAGAATAAATGGGGGGTTTTGTTGACTGATTAACTAAACTCAATACGAAAGCAAATGAAGAATAATACAATGCAAAGTTAAATCAATTGAGAGATACACAATGAAAGAAATCTGGTTAAGGGATTATTCTCTACCATAAGATATGGATTTGCGAATTAATCACAGAATTGTCATCCAATTACACCATTGAATTATCAACCGTAGATAACAACAAGCTCTGTTATCCCAATCTTTCCTTACTTTGTTGTTAAATAAAACAGGCTCTTTATTTAATCTCTATCCATTAAACAACCTAGAACAAGCTCTCTAAATTTAATTCAATGGATGCATTACGGTAAGAAAGATAGGTTGATCTAAGCAATAAACACACAAGCTCGGATTATTTAACTTAGGTTGTATTCTCCAATTGCAATCTCTAATTACAATTGTGCTACTAAGGATTAGAAATTCAAGACAATTACGGATCAAGATTTCTAGTCTAGCAATAGACAACAACCAGATTATATTTAGTTGGCCATTCAATTAGAGAATTGGATAACAACTTCTTGCACAATCAACTTACAAAAACCATATCAGGGGCTTTGAAATCACCCTCAACCAATTCAGATTCAGTTACACATGTTTAAGAACGTGGTAAATACAATACAACATGGAGACATTCCAGAAAATGAAAGGAAAGGGAAAAACTTAGCAAATTGGATGTAATTCTCTTTGGATTGTAGTTCTTCCTCTTTCCAAGCTTCCTTTCTCCTTCAAGAACTCCAGGAGATGAAAGAATTCCAGAGCTGCAGCCTCTACCACGTTCTCCCCTCTTCAAGTTATCAAAATAAAACCCTAAAATGTGTTTAAATACTCTGCTACAATAACCTGCTATAGTGTCCCGTATTATACATGCTACAGTGATTTGTGGAATTACATTTCTATACTTCTCACACTGTTTTGATTACAACTTTTGGTACACTGAATGGATTTATAAACCGTAAATTTCTCCAAAAAATAGACTTCGAGAGCTTTCCAACGGTATATAATATGTCATCGGGTTCATTGTATATCAATACAATTAAATCCGAGAAGATGGTTGACTAGCAGAGGTGAAAATGAAGGGTTTTACTCCATTTTTGTGCAAGTTGCTCCAAAACTCCTACAAACATCAAAACCACACAAAACCATAAAAATACCAAGGAATATAGCAAAGAAACATTGACAAATTGATATGAAAGTAATACATAAATAGACACCTATCATGAATTATGCCAAAATAACTATAGGTGGAATAGCCATGATAGAATTTATCAAAATCTAGGCTAGAATGTCATTATATTAGATTATAGCTTTATTTGATTGTTTATGAATGTATGAATATATCATGATTAGAAGTGTAATTGTATGATGCCATGAAGTGATGGTGGACTCTTATTGATGGTGAGGGACCATCACTTAGAATGAATACTTGAATAATATGAATATGTATGTAGAGACTTGATATACATTGAATAGACTCACAAATGATGGTGAGGAATTCATTATCTATCGAGTCTTGGTTTGAATACCTATGAAAGATATGATGGATTGTATGGATGAAATATAGAATTTACTTTATTGTTGAATAACAATTGTTGTAATGCTCTCCCATTCCCCCATGTTTGAAAGGAAATGTAATCCATTTTCCTCCCTCTTTCTTTGTATGAATATACAAATGTCATTGATTGAATAATCACCTCACATGCCTAATAAACATAAAAATGAAAATATGTCCATAAAACGAACAACACTAAGTAGACTAATTAATGATATGAGATATTTATTTCTATTTGGTATTTCCCAAGTGGAGGCTGGATTTACATCTGGGCAGGTCGAAGGACTCGTACCTAACTTCCCGAACCCATCTCTGAAAGGATAAGGGTAGTTTAGGTCCCGAAGCAAGGGATCAGATTGCCCCTATTCATTCCTAATTTAATAATTGGGTGGCGACTCCTTTCTTCAGATCTGCTCATGGCTCGTTTGTGCTCCCTTAAGTCTCGAAAGAGGCTTTCACATAGTTTTGTGGTCCTAAACGCTTTGGCGAGATGAAAGCCGCGCTCACAGTAGCGACTCCATTGGGGATAATAGAAGTTGATTTCGATGGGAATACCAAATTTTAATATCTCCTGTTGATATAATGAGTCCTTACATCACTACACGTTTGCATAGAATGAGCATGAAATGCCTAAACTAGCTATGTGGAAATGGTATGAGAAGTCTTTGGCTCCATTCGACCCTTAGATGACTGATGTTGGTGTCACCACCTTTGAGCACATACCATCGAATTGCTATAAAAAGAGACCGGCCCAAGGGGGCATCTCTCGCTCGAAAGAGCCTAGACCTTTGGACCATTTAGACTCAAGCCCATATAGACAACTCTAGAAATTTCCAATAGGGTGAATATCCAAAACCCATGATGAAATGCATGTCTATGGATGTAAATTTCCCATGATTAGAATAACATCTACTTAAAACCTCATGGAACCATGAACAAATACAACAAATGAAGTCATCCATAAGAATAAAATGAAAACATGTGCCATGAGTTTAAGGTTATCATGATTTTTCAAAACCATGTTATGATTATCATGAAGATTTCAACATCAACATGAATGATAGAATTAGGAGAGAAAATCTCGCATTCCCACATCCCATGATGATGTCTTGGGAATGAAGCCAAAAATCCTAGGAAAAGGGACACATCAAAAAATAGGATTATCTCCTAAGTGTAGGATTGTCAAAGTAATAAACCCGATAAGATCAGGGTCGATCCACGAGGAAGGGGATTTAGCGGTATAAACTATAGAACGAGAGAATAAGATATGAATAATGTAAATAAATGATAAGATAATGTTAAAAAATATAAGTAAAGATGGTAGGCGGTACTACCAACCATTCAAATGTAAAACAAAAATAAAAGGTGGTAAGACCATCCATAGAAATAGGTGGTAAAACCTATCATAGCAATGAAAGAACAAGTTCCTAAGCAATAAACAAGAATACTTAATATACACAAGTAAGAAAAATAGACACAATAATAATGAAAGCTAAGGTTAGGGGATCTACCCTTGATATATCAAATAAGGATAAACAATCCAATTATAACTCAATTGGAATCCAGACATCAAGGAGGTTCCAATCGGAAGGTATGTCATTTAAGCCCATTTTAGTTATATGAATTATATTTCTTTCATTACGAATATATATACCACTTCTTGTAAATGGGTTCAAGCATCCAATGTGTCAATCGCCATATGTCTACAATAAATCAAGGTTCCTAATTAGACTTGTGTCCGTAAGAAAGAACCATACGACATCTAGAAAGGATCCAAGCAATTGATGTGCCAAGGATTGTCTACAATGGATCAAGACCTCCACTTTGCGAGTGGTGTCAAGATTGATTAAGAAAAAAATATAAAACATATAAAATAAACAACTCAAGATTATGATTATTAAGCACATGTCAAGGGTTAGAAAATCCCTATTCTCATATCAAGTGTTTCACCCTTTCACTTTAGCAAAAGAGAATTTAGCAAGACATTATTAAAGAAAGAAAACAAATTGCAAGAAAAAGAAAATTTATTAATAACATTAAGAGAACAGAACATGAGAGGGAAAACAAAATAATAAGAGATCCCAGCCAAAGCCAAGATGCCCTCATGGGTCACAATGCACCTCTATTTATAGATACATTCGGGGGCTAAATTGTCAAATTACAAAGAGACAATTACAAAATATGTTGTTGACAATTTGGATCATCATGTGCACTGACTTTGATCACCGATTTTGGCATCAAATTATTTGGAATTTTGATCTCATGTCTAAATGAAATTTGTAGATATTTCCCTTAGCTTTCTAGAATATCTTGATTCATATGATTTGGATACATATATCAAGAGCTATGGTCAAAATACGGAGGCATGATCAGGCTAGGCCAAAACTGCAGATAGGTGCACTTCAAGCCCATTTTTGGTCCACTTAAGAGCCCGAATTTCATGATGCTTGTGCATAAAATCTTGTAGATAATTTAATCAGCTTTCCAACAAATTAATATTTGCACTATTCTGATCTATAAATAGAAAGTTATATTCATTTTACCGAATTGTAACAAAAACTAAAATTAAGATGAAGTTAATTCAAAAGATGTATATACTATAAATATGCTTAAGTTGAGAAATGTAATGACACTATTAATGCAATATGATGAATTAAACTCTTATTAAGCATACTTATTTAAATGTTCATCACACCCCTCAATTGGCTTGTTGATAGTTCCTAACAATTAAAGCGATATTATTTAGTAGTGATTTATAGAATTTTACATCCAAGGTGGCAATTATTGCACTTTCCTTAATTTTATCCAAATAAATAAACTCTCAAAAAATTTTTTTTTAAAGACTCATGTACCCTTCAATCAAGATATTAACAAATCTTCTTTTTGTGCTCAGTCGACACATGATTATAGGGCTTTTTAGAAAGAAGCCATATCAGTTCTAATATTTGTTAAGGCTAACATCCTTAGGCAGGGGGCATTCATTCATCATTATTTATTTTTTTTATATTATTAGTATTTTTTTGAAACACTGCATCTTTAACCCATGTAGTGAGCCTTAGTATAATGACTCCCAAAATAGTTGGCCTTAGGGCATTAGGTGTTAAGACACCTTTACGAGCTTAGGAACTCGAGTTGCTGATGCTTTATTTTTGCTTAGAAACTTGTGGATAGTGCAATGTTCAATCCCCCTTAAGCTTGCTCCTTAATTCATGTAGTGAGCTTTGGGCTAATAGCTCCCAAACCAGTTGGTCTTGGGGTATTAGTTGTTGAGGCACACCTCGGGCTTAATTGCTTGAATTAAGGAGGCTATGAGACCAAACTTATCTACGATTGCTTCTTTTTTTTTTTTTTTGCTTTCACTTTTTTTTCTTTTTTCTTTTTAACTTTTCCATTCCTTTTGTTGTTATCCTAAACAATACAAGAGAACTCAAATATTGGAACATTTCATTCTGCAACCCACAATCATGCATCAAGGTATGTGCGTGTGAAAAAAGGCTTATGAATACTATCTTAATGAGTACATGAGCAAACAGTTTATTAAATGATAAAGTTGTGAGAGTTCATAGATTTGAATAATTCAAAGGGAAGTGAATAAGATAATCTCGTTATAAAATTCAAAAATCAAAACTAAATAATATCAAGTTAGCTAAAATAAGTCTTCAAAAGTGCAAAATCAAAACAAAATGACAAATTGGTTAGAATGGGTTTCAAGAGTTCAAAATGGCGCTCTTTACTCAGCCATTCTTGACTCAGAATACGTCTCAGGAGGATTTGAACTCCTTACACCACACTTTGAATCTAATTACTAGCTCGCTTTTTTTTTTTTGGCAAGAAGAAAATACAAGACACACTTATGTCTACTATCTTTCCCCCCCAACCAAATGAAATATTATCCTCAATGTTTAAATGTAGAGAGATTAAGTATATGAGACATTACCTGAAACTTCAATTATTCAAAAGAGACGACTTGGAAGACACGTAAAATAAAATAAGAGACAAGAAAAATTACAAACAAAGCATTAGATCCAATTTGCACTTTTTATTTTGTCCCCCTAGTCAATTAATTTGAGTTATTGCTAGGTCAAGTTCATACTCAACTACTTGTAATTGGTCAAGTAATTCATTAGTAGTAGTGGTAGAAACAAGGATCTATCACACTGAATGTGGGATAAAATTCTGTTCTACAGCTGCATCACCAAAACGTATCAAAGGATCAAGAAAATTTTTAACATTCAACAAACCTATGGGTTTTTTTATGGGGATTTAGTTGGGCCCAAGAGACAATTTTATAAATTTCTTCGAGAGTACCAAAGCCACCTTATAAAACAATAAAGGCATCTGAATTGATAAATATATATGCCATGCATTCGTGCATAACTCCTACCCAACCTTTTTTCCATTGATGTTTTCTACAGCCAAAGCTTTGGGACTAACACCTAAAACTTGACTGCTGCCTAAGAGTGCAACCGTTGACACACAACCTGTTAACCCGAGGCTACCTCCCCCATAAACCACATGGATCTTTCTTTCAGCTAATAGCCTACCAAGATAATTTGCTACTACTACAAACTCTTCTCTTTTTCTAGGTCGAGATCCATAGAATACACATATCTTGTGGATTTGACAATTTAAGGTTCCCTACATGTCTATGTAGCTTTCTAGCTATATGTGTAAAGTGAAGAACAAGAGATGTCATATTTATGGAGTGCAAAAGAGTATTCTAATGATGACATCTATATAGGTAGCTTGGCTATTTGTTGAAAAAGTTTGACAATAAAACATAGAAATTAAAAAAAATATGATAGAAATAAGACAACATAAATGCACAAGTCAACGAAAACATATAATTCAACAATGATAGTTATAAGGCATAAAAATTCGTAAATGATAGCACACATGTATATGTACAGGTAGTTATGACTGTGGCTCACATCTTCCTCTGGTTTTACGTCCAGAAACGGCTTAAACACCTTTTGTGAGTTGCGGATATGCTTCCCATCTAGTTTTCTTATAAATTGACAAACAGGGTCATTTTGAGTCAGATTCCCGAGACTATAATGTTCTTGCTGTTCTCAAAATTATGACTATAATTTCAAAATTTCACGCTGAACAATTCCACAAGAATACTTTCAAGAGTAAATTGGATATTATCCAAAGACTCCTTACTAAGTCCATTCTTGATGTATTGTAGCTTATTCTCTCGATTGTTAGACAAATATCTCGAGGAGCGGCAAAATTGGTTACAAGTTCGTCTTGAACATTTACAACAAACTTGTAATATTTTCGCTCTTCACTTTTTGGCATAAGAGCTTTTTCCTAAACTTGGCATGTGAGAAACTAGATTATCTGAAAATTCATAAGAAAATCGACCCTTGGCTTCAATTAACCATCTTAAATCAACAGCAATAACATCTCTAGTCTTTCTGCACGAGCTTTGTAAATTTTAAGCAAATCATTTTGAGGAATAGAGGGTAAACGTCTGTGGAGATTTGAGAGAATGGTATCCATGTGAAGAAAATGAATGCAAGGTGAGCAATAGTTTTTTATGGAATTGAAAAACTGACATTAAAAGTCATGGAGTATCGTATCTGCCACTTGACCAGGAAAAATCAATCATTTAAAGAGGATCGATTAAAGCAATGGACTCTTCATTTTGATCAAAATTTTCAAAGAATAGTTTTAACTGTTGTCCATTAACTTTAAAAATATTACCATTCTTTGGGTTCTCAATTTCAACAGCTTCATGAGAGAAATCATTGTTCATAATGAAAGGTCCAGTCTAACGAGACCAACGTTTACCAGGAAACAAATGCAATCTTGAATTATACAAAAGAACTTTTTGTGAAGTTTCAAAAGATTTTCTAACAATGAGTTTATCATGAAAAACCTTCATTTTTTCTTTGTAGATTTTAGAATTTTCATAAGCCTCATTCTTGATTTCTTCAAATTCACTCAGTTGGAGTTTACGTAACTTTCAAGCATCATCCAAATTTGCGTTAAATGTTTTAATGGCTCAATAAGCTTTATGCTCAATTTTCACAGGCAACTGACAAGGTTTTCCAAAACTAATCTATAAGGAGACATACCCAATGATGTTTTGAAAGCAATTTAGTAAGCCCAAAGTGCATCATTAAGTCTTAAAGACCAATCTTTACGGTTTGGTTTAACCATTTTTTCTAAAATATGTTTTATCTCTCTATTAGCTAATTCAACTCGTCCACTTGTTCGCAGGTGATAAGGTTTAGAAACTTTATGGGTTATTCCATATTTCTTCATTAGAGTTGCCAATGTTTTGTTACAAAAAAGTGTACCCCATCACTGATAATGGCTCGAGGAATTCCAAATCTGCACAAGATATTCATTTTCAAGAATTTTATAATTGTTTTGTGATCATTGTTTCGACATGGAATTGCCTCGACCCATTTTGAAACATATTCTACTACAACAAGAATGTACACAAAATCAAATGATGTTGGAAAAGGTCCCATAAAATCAATACTCCAACAATAAAAGATTTCAACAACAAGAATGAGATTCAGAGGTATCATGTGTTTTGTTTTGAAATGGATTCCAATTTTTGACAATTTTCACAAGTTTTGCAAATTGCATGTGCGTCTTTAAATAAGGTGGGCCAATAAAATCCACATTGCAAGATTTTAGCAGCTGTTTTTTTAGACAAAAAGTGTCCTCCACATGCTTTAGAATAACAAAAATTAATGACACTACTTACCTCATTGTCGGGTATACATCTTATAATTATTTAGTTCGGACAATATTTGAATAGATATGGGCCATCGCAATAAAAATTTTTCACTTCAGTCAAAAACTTTCTTTTATCTTGAGCATTCCAATGACGTGGCGTTTCTCCTATTGCAAGAAAATTTACAATGTTAGCAACCAAGGTACTGCAACAACAAGGAATAAAAATTCATTAGCAAAAGAGTCATTAATAAGTGAAGTTTTAATTAATGTCTCTATCGTTAATCTTGAAAGATGTTCTACAATGATATTTTCAGCTTCTTTCTTATCCTTTATTGTGATGTTGAATTCTTGGAGCAATGAGATCTATCGTACCAATCTAGGTTTTGCATCCTGTTTAGATATTAAATATCTCACAGCTGCATGGTAAGTGTAAACAGTAGTTGGAGAACCAATTAAATAAGATAGAAATTTGTCCAATACAAATATTACTAGAAGTAGTTCTTTTTCAATTGTAGTGTAAATTCATTTGTGTATCATTTAAAGTTCTACTTGCATAGTATATTACATAAGGCTTACCTTCTCTTCTCTGTCCTAAGACAGCAGCAAGTGCATAATCGCTTGCATCACACATCAATTCAAAAGGCATGGACCAATCAGAAAATTACATAATTGGAGCAGTTGTTAAAAGTCCAAGTAACTTATGAAAGGTATTTTGACATTCTTAAGTCCATTCAAAAGAAGTGTTTTTTATTAAAAGGTTACGAAGAGGTTTAGATATAGCACTAAAATTTCTTATGAACCTCCTATAAAATCTGGCATGCCCCAAGAATGAACGAATCTCTTTGACTGTTTTTTGTGGAGGCAAATGTGAAATTAATTCCACTTTTGCTTTGTCCACTTCAATTCTCTTGGAAGACACCACATGACCTAAGACAATCTCTGAAGTAACCATATAATGACATTTTTCCCAATTCAAAATAAGACCTTTTTCTTCATACCTTTTTAAGACTTTTTCTAAGTTTTCAAAACAATTATCAAAAGAATTTCTAAAGATAGCTAAATCATCCATGAAAACTTCTAAACAATGCTCAAACATGTCACTAAAAATGCTTAAAATGCATTTTTGAAAAGTGGTTAGGGCATTACAAAGTCCAGAAGGCATCATTCTAAATGCAAAAGTGCTGAAGGGGCACGTGAAAGTGGTCTTTTCTTGGTCTTCAAGTGCAATGGAAATTTGATAATAGCCTGAGTATCCATCAAGAAAGCAGTAGTAGGCTTTCCTCACCACTCTTTCTAAAATTTGGTCAAGGAATGGTAAGGGAAAATGATATTTTCTGATGACAACATTTAATTTTCTATAGTCAATGCACATCCTCCAACTAGATGAGACTCGAGTTGGCAATGATTCACCCTTTTCATTTTTTTCTACTGTAATGCCAAATTTCTTAGGTACTACTTGCGCGGGGCTTACCCACTTACTATCAGAGATAGGGTAGATAATTTCCACATCAAGTAATTTAATAACTTTAGCCCTAATGACCTCTTTCATATGTGGATTTAATCTTCTTTGAGGTTACTGGGATGTTTTGGCATTTTCTTCTAAATGTATTTTATGCGTACAAATCAAAGGGTTAATGCCTTTTATGTCTTTTAAAGTCCACCCAATTGCAATTTTATGCCTTTTAAGCACTTCTATCAACTTACCTTGTTGCTCGCTTATGAGGGATGAAGAAATTACCACCGGATATGTCTGATTCTTCCCAAGATATGCGTATTTTAGTCCTTCAAGTAAGGGCTTCAGTTCTAACTTGGGAGCTTCTTTTCCTTGCTTTCATTCATTTGCCCCAATTCTTCGAATCATGGTTTTGAGCCTTTTTCCATCACCTATGTACAATCTAGTAAAGAACATATATTAGAAAGATCAGGCTCTAATTGCATACTCGATTCTAATGAATTGACGAAATATTTTTCCAAAAGGTAAAAAAAACTCCCTTTTAGGATGTGGTCTTCTACAATAGTTTCAATCATATTAGCCTCCTTGATTTCATCATCTTCTTCATGCAGTTGTTTGCACATATTAAAAACGTTAAGTTCCAATATCATGTTCCTGAATGATAGCTTCATGACTCCATTCCTACAATTAATCAAAGCATTAGAGATAGCTAGAAATGGACGCCCTAAAATGACAGGAATTGAATTACATACTTCCATTGGTTGTGTATCAAAGACGATAAAACCCACTAGGTAAATGAATTTATCGACTTGAACTAACACATCTTCTACTACTCCTCTTGGCACTTTAATTGATCTATCAGCAAGTAAAAGTCATAGAAGTTGGTTTTAACTCACCTAGATTTAGTTTTTGAAAAATCGAGTATGGAAGCAAATTCACACTAGCACCAAGATCAAGTAAAGCTTATTCAATTTTATGGTCTCCAATAACTCATGAAATTGTAGGACAACCTGGATCTTTATATTTCACTATATTATTGTTTTGAAGAATAGCACTTACTTGCTCGGCTAGGAAGGCCTTCTTTTTCACATTCAATTTTCTTTTAACAGTGTACGAATCTTTCAAAAATTTTGCATAAGAAGCTACCTGTTTGATCACATCTAACAAGGGAATGTTGACCTTTACCTGTTTGAAAATTTTAAAGATTTTGGAGTTGTGAGTTGGCTTCTTTTGTTTAGTTAATGCTTGAGGAAATGGAGGCATAGGTGGGGATTTGGTTCCTTCTTCACTAGGTGTTGGTTTGGTAACCCCTTCCTGACCTTTAGAGATCGATTCATCTTCTTTCTCATAAGGTTTTGAATGTGTTTTTCAACAACCTTACCATTGTGAAGTGTCATGACCGATTTAGCCTGGTCCACATAATGGTTACTTAAACTCCCTGCATTTGACTTAGATTGATCTTTGGCGTTTTGTAATGTTTGAGAAGGAAATTTTTCCTTTTCTTGAATGCTAAATGTGGATGCAAATTTTACAAGAGTGTCTGACAAATTTGCTAATGTTTGAGCAGTTTGACTATTGAATGTATCTTGCTTTGTAATGAATAAATGCAATTCTTCAAGGTCCTTCCTAGGAGGAGGAATATATGCATGATCATGAGAATTTGGAAAATTTTGCTGTGTTTGAAAAGGGACTTGTGAAGATTATGCATGATTGTCATTTTTTCAACTAAAATTCTGATGATTTCTCCAACCGAGATTGTAGGTTTGTGAGTATGGATTGTCATTTGGCCTTTTAAAGGTGTTCAAGGCATTGGCTTGTTTATGGAGATATTCCCTAAAGGCAGGCAAAGTTGGGCCCTCATCAGTAGGATGGTCATTATCATTATAAATGTGACAGACAATTTCTTGTATAGAATTCAATTGACTACCCTTTTTCATTTCTAAAGCCTTGACTTTTCTAGCTAGGGATACATATTTGGCTTAAAGGTCATGGTCTTGCCTAAGGTTGTAAATGGCCTTACTGGATGTCGAGGGTGGGTCTTTGCTTGTTACCTCATAGGTGCCAATAGTGTCCCAATTTTGAGCTTTGTCTACTAATGATCTAGGTAGTCAATTGCTTCCTCAGGGTCTTTATCTCCAAATTGTCTGTTACACATTAACTCTAATAGTTGTCTATCTTGAGGTGTTGACCGTTCATAGAAGTGTGCAACTATTCTCTAAGTTTCAAAACCATGGTAAGGAGAGGTATTAAGTAATTCTTTATACCTATCCCAACATTGGTAAATGATTTCTCCTTGTTTTTGAGTGAAAGTGGTGATTTTTGTTTTAAGAGAATTTGTTCTATGGGTAGCAAAAATTTTTTTCAAAAATTGTTGTTTCATCTCATCCCATGAACTAATGGAACTTGACCTCAAATTTTGTAGCCATGTTCTAGCTTTGTCTTTTAAAGAAAAAGGAGAAAGCTTTAATCTAATGGTGTTTATGCTACAATTTGGGCCATTGTAGGAGTTATACACCCCTTCAAAGACTTTTAAGTATGAATATGGGTTCTCCATATGAAGGCTATGAAAGATGGGTAAAAGTCAAACGAAGCTCAGTTTGAAATTGAAATGGATTGCATCAGGAGGAGAAACTACACAAGATGGTGCACTAGTCTTTACTGGATTCATATAATCTCTGAGGGTTCTTGGTTGGTTTTGGCCATTTTGTTGGGAGCGATTATCCCCTTCATCTGTGAACATTTCCACCTGATTATCGGCCATGTTTTCTAGGGAAGATGATGTATTCTTAACAAGTCTACCATTAGATTTGCATGACAAAATTTTCATCAAATTTAAAAGAAAAAAGAAAAGATGAACACAGAAAAAGAAAAATTAAGATCTAAAATGGAGAAAAGGGAATACTTACAATTTTGCACGCCAAATTTTACCTTCCCCAGCAACGACGCTAAAAACTTGACATATCCAAAAATAAGATTATCTCCCAAGTATAGGAGTGTCGTAGTATTAAACGGGTAAGATTGGGGTCGATCCACGAGGAAGAGGATTTAGCGGTACAAACTATAGAACGAGAGAATAAGATATGAATAACGTAAATAAATGACAAGATAATGTTAATAAATATAAGTAAATACGGTAGTCGGTACTACCAACCATTCAAATGTAAAACAAAAATAAAAGGTGGTAAGACTATCCATGGAAATAGGTTGTAAAACCTACCATAGCAAATGAAAGAACAAGTTGATAAGCAGTAAACAAGAATACTTAAAATACACAAGTAAGAGAAATTGACACAATAATAATAAAAGCTAAGGTTAGAGGATCTGCCCTTGATATATCAAATAAGGATAAACAACCTAATTATAACTCAATTAGAATTCACATTTTAAGGAGGTTCTAATCGAAAGGTATGTCATGTAAGCCCATTTTAGTTATATGAATTATATTTACCAATATTTATACCACTTCTTGTAAATGGGTTCAAGCATCCAATGTGCCAATCACCATTTGTCTACAACAAATCAAGGTTCCTAACTAGACTTGTATCTGTAAGGAAGAACCATATGACATCTAGAAAGGATCCATGCATTTGATATGCCAAGGATTGTCTACAGTGGATCAAGACCTCCACTTTACGAGCGGTGTCAAAAAAATTAAGAAAATAAATATAAAACATATAAAATAAACAACTCCGGATTATGATTATTAAAAACATGTCAAGGGTTACAAAATCATTATTCTCATATCAAGAGTTTCACGCTTTCACCTTAGCAAAAAAGAATTTAGCAAGACATTATGAAAGAAAGAAAACAAATTGCAAGAAAAAGAAAATTTATTAATAACATTAAGAGAACAGAACACAAGAGAGAAAAACACAATAACAAGAGATCCTAGCCAAAGCTAAGATACCCTAATCGATCACAATGCACCTTTATTTATAGATACATTCGAGGGAAAAATTGTCAAATTACAAAAGGAAATTTGTAAAATATCTTGTTGGCAATTTGGATCATCATGTGCACTTAATTTGACCACCGATTTCGACATCAAATTATTTAGAATTTTGATCATATGTCTTCATAAAATTGTATAGATTTCTCTCATCTTTCTAGAACATCTTGATTCATATGATTTGGATACTTATATCAAGAGAAATGGTCAAAATACGGAGGCATGATCAGGTTGGGTTGAAACTACGGATGGGTTCAATTCAAGCCCATTTTTGTTCTACTAAGAGCCCGAGTTTCATGATGCTTGTGACATAAAATTTTGTAGATAATTTAATAAGCTTTCCAACAAATCAAGATTTCAACCATTCTAATCAATAAATAGAAAGTTATGACCATTTTAGCAAACCTATAACAAAAACTGAAATTAAGATGAAGTTAATTCAAAAGATGCAATGACTACAAATATACTTAAGCTGAGGAATTTAATGACACTGTTAATGCAATATGATGAATTAAGCTCTTATTAAGTATACATATTTAAGTGTTCATCAAAAAGAGGCACGTGTGTGGAAGGAATAAGGTTAGAAGGCTAAAAGCGTGTCTATGCACTTGTATGAGCATGCATCATATCATGCATACAAGTATACATGCATGGCATTAGCACCTTTGTTTTGTAGCCATCATAACTTGGGTTAAACGAGGTGATTGTTTGATAAGACAAGAAGAACCAATTGACAAAATGGCTGCACCCAACAATAACAATGCTGAAATAGCCCAATTGAGAGCTGACATGATCATACTCTAACAACAAGTGGCCCAACTTGTTGAAGCTCTACGGAATGGGCCCAACTGTATGAACCAATCTCCACTTGAGGGTAATGGTGGTGAAAATGGTGAGACAAGCCAAGTTAGAGAGAGAGGAAAAAACCCAGTCAATCAAGAAGAACCCAAATCGTTCAAGCAATTGACCAAGGAGATGGAGAAGGTCTAATCCCTCTTGAAAAAGAAGGGGTTAAAAAGGGTCGAAGACCTAGACCAGATTTTGCTCATTAGGGACAACAATTTGCCTCCCAAATTTTGCATGCCAAACTTGCCCAAGTTTAATGGTGAGGGCAATCTGAAGACACATCTAAGACAGTATGCAACCATCATAGCCACCACTCATTTGTCAAAAGAGCACATATTGAAGTGCTTCATGCTATCCCTAAAAGACGATGCGGTAGTATGGTACCCTGACCTCCCTATGAGAGTCCGAGAAGACTGGGAGGAGCTATCCAAACAGTTCGTAGAATAGTATCGCCATAACACCAAACTAGGGGTAACTTTGAGAGATTTGGAGATGACACGTCAAAAGCCCAATGAGACTTTCTCATAATATCTAGTCAGTTGGAGGACCAAAGCTGCCAAGATGAGCATGAGGCCCATGGAGAAGGATCAAGTTCGTATGGTGATCAATGGAGCCCGTGCCTTCATCAGTGATAGGCTTATAGGCTTTCTAATCAATACATTTGAAGATTTGTGTGATTCGGGCATTCAAATAGAAGATTTGGAGGCCAGGTAGAGGAGAAACAACAACAAAAATCAAGAGCAATATGACCAATCTAGCGGGTCGGACAATGATGATGCATAAGTGCATGCTCGATAAAAGACTTGATCGATAATGGCATAATTCCTAATTTGGAGAGAGAAAAATGACGTTTTGAAATGCTTTGTCTAAAGAATGATACGAGAGTTGTGAATTCTTTTGGTGATCATTGATAAAATCATGATACTCATTGGAAATAGATTTTTGGTAATACATGAGATTGTGTTGTTTGCATGCTCGACTCTTTTTGTTAGATGAGTTTCATTCTTGATTCTTCAATCATTTGAGCACAATAGCCATGAATATGGAACTTAATACCACTTAAAGAAACTTTATATGAATAAAGCTTGATGTTGAGATCTTATAAGACTCTAGAACCTGTTTGATCACCGCTCAAGGTGAAATCCTAGGCTTCACAACATAAAGGAAGTGATTTAGGTCTTTTTTGGATCGATTGAGCCTTTCAAACCCACCTATACTTACTTCATCGTCATTAGTATACCTATTCACCCTAATGAAGCCTTTTCTTTATTAAACCATAAAATTTATCCTAACAATAGAAACATTTTCCTTACATAGCACCCTTCACTCATAAGATATGAACATTATATAAAGGAGCATTGAGAGCCATGCTTATGGGGGAATGAAAAGAAGTTGACAAATTTTTGTGCAATTTTGAGCTCCAAAAAAAAAAGACCAAAAAAAAAAAAGAAGAAAGGAACGAAAGGAAAAAAAGAGAGAGACAAAATAAAAAAGAAGAGGAAGAAGAAGAAAAAAAAGAAAGAAAAAGAAAATAAGAGTGCTAATCCCATTGCTCATAAAGTGCAGGGGTGTAGGCACTCAAAATCAAAAGCAAAGCAAATATAGTGGTGGAAACTCAAAGTTTGGGGGTATAAAAGGAAGAAGTTGATGCTGTTAATTAAAACCTAGAATGGTTGTATGACTATGGATAGGATAACCTTATAGTTTCTTTTATCATACCTTGACTCTAGCCTATCATTACAAGCTTGATAAAGCCCTAATGATCCTTAATGTTATGATGAGCCTACATTAGTGGAGAGTGGTGTGAAAAACGGGCTTACGATATCTATCTTTAGAGATTGATCACTAGTTTCTATTTGCATAAAGCTATCCGAGTTTCAAAAGTGAAATGTGATTGGCTATACACACACATGAAGAATCTTGAATGAAGCAATTCTGGCTTAGAGTTGAAATGTGAACAATCACGATGTCAATGCATTACCATTGAGCTATTGAATTTGAGAAATCTTTGAGTAACCTGAATGTGAATTAAATTGATACACAAATTACATTCAGAATTTCAACTTGTTATTAGAGGATGTTGGGTTTATTGAAAATGTGTCAAAAAGAAGAAAATCTGTCAATAGTTTTAATTAAGTTTATCAAAGAAGCAACTTTGCCACCAATAGTAAAGTAGCACGATATGTGGAGTTGGTCGTTTTGTCTGGCATGCATGTCTACAAAGAAGGAAGAATAATGCCTTTGAAGTTGGATGAAGAAATTCCCCAAGAGGATACTAAACTCTTCATACAAGGGGTAAAGAATTAGCCATTCATCTTGAGAAGCGAAAAGAAGCAAAGGGCAAATAGTTACCCATTTATCTTAAGAAAGAAAAGAAGTAAAGGGGTAAAGAATTGCCTTAACCATCTTGAAAATCAAGGTAGATAGAATTATCTCAATCATCTTGAAGAAAGTGTAAGAAATGGTGGACATTCTCTTTTGTAGCCAAATGTGAAGAAAAAGCCTGCTAAGTTGAAAACCTGAAAAGGCGACTTAGGAAAAATTAAGGCAAGCCTGCTAAGCTAAAAACCCAAAAAGGCAACTTAGGCAAAAGTTAGGACATGAAAAAAAAAGAAGAAAAAGCCTGCTGAGTTGAAAACCCTAAAAAGGCAGCTTAGGCAAAAGTTAGGGCATAAGAAAAAGCTCACTGAGTTGAAAACTTGAAAAGGTCAGCTCAAGAAAAAGTTAGGGCAAGCTTGCTAAGTAAAAAAACCTGAAAATAGAGGCTTCGGTAAAAATTAGAGCGTAAAAAAAAGGATGAAGAAAGAACTCCAAGAAGTAGAAGACTGCCACCAAACCGCTGACTTGAGTCAACCTTGATTTGGTCCAATCCGATCAACATCTCAGCCAAAATCAAGGGAACAGCTGTGAAATCAGGTCCCATATGAGGAATGATGGTCACAAGATGTGGATCTCTGAGATTGTCCGATGAGACAATAGAAATTATGCGAGAAGGTAGAATTGAAAGAGGCGAAGCCAACTAGACGAAGGTGAGAAAGGGGTGAAGAAAAGTAGAAGCGAAAAACATGTTAAACTTTGAGAAGAGGCATTGAAAGGGGTGAAGAAAAGTAGAAGCAAAAAACAAAGCCGATGGTGATAGTCTTTGCTTATTATCCACGTCAACTAAAGAAACAACAACCTGAACCTAAAGATGTTCAACCTCCTAATCTAGAGGAGCAACTTCTTGATGACTGGTCCAATCAAAGCAAAGGAATCATATAGTTAGAAAAACTATTAGTATTGGAGTCATGCATACATGAAGTATAGAGTAGCGCTTTACCTTGTCTGATAAGACATTTATAACCTACCCATGGGAAGGAGCTTGTATATGAAAGACTCATGGTACCTACATTGTATTGCATTTTATGACTAACAATTGATTGAAGAATGATAGGAAACATGAAAAATACATAGTCAGAAGACTTACTAGAATGGTATACGGCCCAAAAGTGACCCAGTTTTGTAGAATCACAACGTGGTACGAAATACTAGGGTAAACCGCAAAAGAAATAGGAATAGAAGTAGCACGATATGCAAGTTAGTTGGATAAGCAGCTCAGACTTGACGAGATCTAATGATCGCTTGGAGCAACAGATATGCTAAATGCCTAATGAAGTTTTTAAGTAGTACAACATGCCAGAAGAAGGACAACCTTATGGATGAGGATTTCTATAATAATAAGGATTGCTATAGTTAAAGATAGTCGAAGAAGACCCCATTTGAGAATAAAGATTTGAGATGGTCAACCACGCAAGAAATGCAAGTACAATCCAGAAGACACTCAGTTTGCAAGATTTGCGAATTGCCTAGAACAAGTCAAACTTCCTCCAAGGATCTTATATGGTCTAAATGAGACACAATAATTTGTAAGAAGAATATATCACCTTGAAGAAGGAATCTCCCTCAAAAAAGCATCTTCCTCAAAGAAGGCATCCACCTTGATGAAGAAATCTCCCTCGAAGAAGTTATCCACCTTGAAGAAGGAATCTTCCTTAAAAAAGGCATTTGCCATAAAGAAGGCATCCACCTTGAAAAGGTCTCTTTTGTTTCGCCATGAAGAAGGAATTTGAAGTATGCCCTACAAAAGGAATTTTGAAGAAGAAATTTGAAGTTCACTTTGAAAGACTTGAAAAGAAGATTCATAATCAAAAAGTTCGAAGGGTAAAGGGTCAAAGGTCAAAGAGAGAAAGAAGAGAGAAAGAAGAAAGTGATAAGAGAGGAAAAAAAGAAAAAGAAAGAGAAAGAGAGATTAAGAAAAAGAGAAGAAAGACAGGAGAAAAAGAGCGAAAAGAAAAAGAATGACTTTACATCGGCCTGAAGACATTGAAGAAAATTTTTGAACAAAGCCAGCGACAAATGCCTGGCCATGGTAGTAGAGAATAGTAACATCAGTCGATAGAATCTTTGATCAAAATCACATGAAAGAATTTCTCCAAATAGTTGATAGCAACTTGTTGAGGAACACACTGAACAAGGTGAAACTTAAATTGAGTTTACATTAGAAATGTTTGAATCTTGCAGGAATTTGCAAAGATAAGGGACAAATCCTTAATGAGTCAGATGATGAACAACAAGAATATGAACTCAAGAGATTTTCCTAGTAGGCTAGAAAGGAATCAAGAATGGAAGCTTGGGCATGAAACCCATTGAATACAAAATCTAAAGTAGATAAGGAAGCATGAAGAATACTCAAAAAAGGGGCATGAAACCCAACGAATGCAAAATCTAAATAGATTAGAGAAGTCGAAGGCTCAAAGAATAAGAAAGTCTAAAGACCGCGAAACAATGCATGATAGAAGTTTTCCTGATGGGCACGCATTAGAGGAAACCCTAAGAAGTAGGTGCACTTAAGAGTATTTTAAGCCCTTAGAATAAGCACAAGCCCTAAGAAGAGGCACACTGAAAAGTATTGAAAATCTTAAGAAGTAGGTGCACTTAAGAGTATTTTAAGCCCTTAGAATAGGCATAAACCCTGAGAAGAGAAGCAGTGAACAATGTTGAAAACCCTAAAAAGTAGGTGCACTTAAGAGTGTTTGAAGCCCTTAGAATCGGCATACTGAAGAGTGTTAACAAACCCTAAGAAGTAGTCGCATCGAAGAGTGTTTTATTGTAAGCATCATAAGGATGCTTTCTAGCCCTTGAACAGGCACATCCACCTTAGATAGGCATGTTCGCCTTGGGATGGTCACCTCAGCCCTTGAATGCCATGATTGATGTTGGATGTTTGAATTAGGCTAGAATATGCCATGAATGCCATGCATTAAGCTAGAATATGCCAGGATTGCCATGTTTAGGCTAAGATAAGCCATGAGAATCATGTTTTAGGCTAGAAATGCCATGATACTTGATAGGAATTATGCCATAATAACTATAGGTAGAATTGTCATGATAGAATTTTTCAAAAATTAGGCTAGAATGCCATGATATTAGATTATGGCTTTGTTTGATTGTTTATGAATGTATGAACATATCATGATAAGAAGTGTAATTTTGTGATGCCATGAAGTGATGATGGACTCATATTGATGGTGAGGGACCATCACTTGGAATGAATACTTGAATAAAATGAATATGTATATAGAGACTTAATAGACATTGAATAGACTCACAAATGATGGTGAGGAATTCATTATCTATCGAGTCTCGACTTGAATACCTATGAAAGATACGATGGGTTGTATGGATTAAATGTAGAATTTACTTTATTGTTGAATAACAATTGTTGTAATCCTCTTCGATTCCCCCATGTTTGAAAGGAAATGTAATCCATTCTCCTCCCTCTTTCTTTGTATGAATATACAATTGTCATTGATTGAATAATCACCTCGCATGCCTAACAAAGTTAATAATGGAAATGTGTGCATAAAACGAACAATGCCAAGTAGACTAAATAACAATACGAGATATTTCTATTTGGTATTTCCCATGTAGAGGCCAGATTTATATTCGAGCAAGTCCTCGTACCTAACTTCCTGAACCCATCTCTGAAGGGATAAGGATAGTTTAGGTCCCAAAGAGAGGGATTGAATTGCCCTCATTCATTCCCAATTGAATAATTGGGTGGTGACTCCTTTTTCCAGACGTGCCCATGGCTCGTTTGTGTTCCCTTAAGTCTTAAAAGAGCCTTTGACACAGTTTCGTGGTCACAAATGCTATAGCAAAATGAAAGCCCCATTCACAGGTATGATAAAGGAGATTATAAGTTTATCTCATCGATAATCGTACAACCATTATAGGTTTTAATTGAGAGCATCAACAATTTTCATTTGTATCCCCAAACTTTGAGTTTTCACCCACCATGTTTGCTTTGCTTTTGATTGAGTTGCTACACCCTTACACTTTATGTGCAATGGATTAGCACTCTTTCTTTCTTTTTCTTTCTTTTTCTTCTTTTTCCATTTTCTCTCTTTTTCTTTCCTTCTTTTTTCAAGCTCAAAATTGCACAAAAACTTGTCAACTTCATTTCATTCTCCCATAAGCATGGCTCTCAATGCTTTTTCTAGAATGTTCATATGTAATGAGTGCAGGGTACTATGTAAGGAAAATTTTTCTAGTGTTAGGACAAATTTTGAGGTTAGACAAAGAAAAGGCTTGATTAGGCTTAATAAGGTATACTAGTGACAATAAAGTGACAATAAAGTAAGTGTAAGTGGGCTTGAAAGGCTCAATCGATCCAAAGAAGCCTAAATTACTTCCATTATGTTGTGAAACCTTAGATTTCACCTCGAGTAGTGTTCAAACAGGTTTTAGAGTCTTCCGAGATTTCAAAACCAAGCTTTATTCACATAAAGTTTTTCTAAGTAATATAAAGTTCCATATTGCATACAATCTCATGTATTACCAAAAATATATTTCCAATAAGTGTCATGACTTTGTCAATGATCATCAAAAGAATACAAAACACTTGTATCATTCTTAAGACAAAACATTTTGAAACATCATTGTTCTTTTCCCTAGGTCAAGGATTCTCCTATGCACTTATACATCCTCATTGTTTGATCCGCTGAATTGGTTATATTGATCTTGTTTTCTGTTATTGCTTATCTTCTGCCTGGCCTCCAAATCTTCTATTTGGATGCCCGAATAAAACAAGTCTTCAAAGGTTTTGATTGGAAACCCTATCAGTCTATCACAAATATAGGCATGGGCCCCATTCATAACCATACAGACTTGGTATTTCTCTATAGGCCTTGTGGTCATCTTGATGGCTTGGGCCCTGTAACAGACTAGATATTCTAAGAAAGTCTCAATGGGCTTTTTATGTGTCATCTCTAAATCCCTCAAAGTAAACCGCAATTGGGTGTTGTAGTGATATTCTATCAAGTGTTTTGATAACTCTCACCAATATTCTCGAAATCTTTTGGTAAGATCGTGATGCCACACACCGCATCGCCTTCTAATGATAGCATGAAATACTTTAATGTATATTCCTTTGTCAAAGGAGTGGCAGTGATGACAGTTGCATTCTGTCTCAAGTGTGTCTTTGGATTGCCTGTCCATTGAGCTTGGGCAAGCCTAGCAGATGAAACTTAGGTGGTAAATCATTGTCCCCAATTGGCAAAATGTCATCCAAGTCTTCGACCCCTTTCAGTCCCTTCTTCTTCAAGAGGGATTGGACCTTCTCCATGTCTTTGGTCAATTGCTTGATCGATTCAAGTTCCTCTTGATTGATTGGGCTTTCCCCCTATCTCTACCTTGGCTAGTCTCACCATCACCAGCACAATTACCTTTGGGTGGAGGCTGGTTCATGGGATTGGCCCTATTTTAGAGTGCTTCAATGAGTTGAGCCACTTATTATTGGAGTGTGGCCATATCAGCTCTCGATTGGGCCATTTCAATAATGTCATTGTTGGGTGCAGCCATTTTGTCAACTAGTTCCTCTTACCTTGTCAAATGATCACCTCATCTAAGCTAGGCTATGATGACTACAAAACAGAGGTGTTAATGCCATGCATGCATACATGTGTGCATGATGTGAATGGGGCTTTCATCCTGCCAAAGCATTTGCAACCACGATAATGTATCAAAGCCTCTTTCGATGGTAAAGGGAATACAAATGAGCCATAGGCACGTCTGGGGAATGGAGTTGCCACCCAATTATTGAATTTAGAATAAATGGCGGCAATCCGATCCCTTGCTTTAGGACCTAAACTACCCCCATCCCTTTAGAGATGGGTTTGAGAAGTTAGGTACAAGTCATTCGACCCGCTCGGATCAAGATTTGGCCTCCACTAGGAAATGCGAAATAGTAACATCTCATGCCATTACTTAGTCTACTTAATGTTATTCATTTTATGCACACATCTGTCAAGACGACCCTTCTTTTTTTTTCTTGTTTTGTTTGGTCACCATGGCATTTCCATTTTATCCGTCGGAAGTGGGAGAAATCGGCCGAAATAGTAACACTGCCAAGTAACTCTGCCCCAAACTTTCATCGAACAGTCCACACTCTTTTGCTCTTTAGGGAGGATTCTACCATTGGAATTGAGCTTGCGATATGGTGTTGGAAAGCTGAGACAGAGGCGCTTCCAACCTTGGTGGGCTTGTATCTGGCACATCGTGGTGGCCGGAGTTATTGCTAGAAATAGTAGCGCCACCGGATTCTATTCTGGAGCTGACAGATCAACCTAGTCGCACTATTTTGCTTCTACAGAACGATCCAATCGTTAGATTTGAGCATATAATATGACGTTGGAAAGCTGACTTCTAGACAATTCCAACCCAATCTAGCTGGTCGGCTGAAATTGCCTGTAGAAGGAGATATTGGCCTGGACATTAACGCCTCTGGATCTTGTTTCTGCACTTTCCTGATCGATGTTGTCGTACTTTCTGGCCTATACAGGTTGATCCAGTTATTGGATTTGAGTTGGCCATATGGTGCTGGAACGCTGACTCAAAGTCAGTTCTAGCCTTGCCTGGCACATTTGCAGAAGAGATCGAAGGAGGGAGATATCAACTGAAACAATAACTCGATCGAAAAATTTTCTGGCTTAGCCTGCGTGAACCAGCCAAGGTTTTCTGCCTCTATCGTTCAATCCAGCCATTGGATTTGGATGGATCTCATGAGGTTTGGAAGCTATCAGACACACGATTCTAATGGCATATATTAGGTGGTCATATGATGTCTAACGAAGGAGATTTTGGTTCATAACCTTGCCTAAATGGGAATATGGCTCTCGATTGGTGATCGGTTTGCGTTTCTTATGCTCTTTTCTTGCTTCTTCCTTTGTGTTTGTTGTTTTTTGAATTATTTTTACTTGGGATATTGCTGATTTATGGCCTGGTTGATAACAAAATCAAGTCATTGTGTTGACTTTGTTGAGGCTTGATTGGTTTCATTTTGGAAAATTTAGTGCTTCGGATTGGTTTTTTGGGTTTGTTATTGATTTTGTGGCTTTGGTTGGCTCTGGAATCCTACCTTTGATTGATTTGACTGTTTTTGAGATATTTGGTTTTGGAGTTTGATTTTGGTTGAGTGCTTTGGTTGATTTGATTATTGGTTGGATATTTTGGAGTTGATTTGGGTTGATTGCTACGGGTTGGAGTTTTCCCACTATTTTCACCACACATTTCCTAGCCTGCACCACACCAACCCTACCATGGCCACCTCCACCCCTAGCAAACTTAATCAGCCCCAATGCCCACCTTGCGCCACTCAAACACACCCACCTGCTCAAAACACCACCCACAAACAACCCTTACCCAAACCACCCGGCTCTTGGGCTGATAGAGTTCGTGTTACTGAGGCCAGCACTAGATTTTATCTTGACTCGATAGCCCGGAAGGACCCGGGTTCGATTCTTGAGCTCCGTGATGATTTGGTTGATGATGCTGGGGCTGATTGGTTGTGTTCTATTGTGGGATTTTTTCCGGGGTATACTATGCCTTTCCATGCTGCACATTCCATTACTATGCGTGCATGGGAGTCTAATGGTTTGGAGGATGTCCGCTCTACTGGGATGGGTTTCTTGATATTCAGATTTAGAACTGTAGTTGAGGTTCATGATATTTTAGAGAGAGGGCCTTTGATGTTTGGTGTGAAGCACATCATTCTCCAACAGTGGAATCCTCATTTCTCTTTTGACCAGAGTAGGATTTCCAGGATCCCAGTCTGGGTTCGGTTACCTGGACTACCATTTCCATTGTGGTCAACCAGAGCACTCAGTGCTGTTTCTAGTATGGTTGGTCGACCATTATCATGTGACAGGATGACTTTTCAGCGCACTAGGTTATGCTATGCCAAGGTTTGTGTTGAGATAGATGTAGAACATTCTCCAGTGCAGGACTTTGAGATCCGGTGTAAGCTATCCTTTGAGCATATCAAGATTAGAGTGGAATATGAATGGAAATCGAAACGCTGTTCCAAGTGTTGTTTATTTGGGCATACCTATCCTGTGCCTGTTGTGCCTTCTGCGCCTACAGAGGTCGAGGCGCCAGTTACTAATACAACCCTTGTCTTGCGAGACAAGGGGAACACTGCTAACATGATAGGTGTCTATTTATGTATTACTTTTATATCAATTCGTCCATGTTTCTTTGCTATATTCCTTGGTATTTTTATGTTTTTGTGTGGTTTTGATGTTTGTAGGAGTTTTGGAGCAACTTGCACAAAAATGGAGTAAAACCCTTCATTTTCACCTCTGCTAGTCAGTGATCTTCTCGGATTTAATTGTATTGATATACAATGAACCCGATGACATGTTATATACCGTTGGAAAGCTCTCGAAGTCTATTTTCTGGAGAAATTTACGGTTTATAAATCCATTCAGTGTACAAAAAGTTGTAATCAAAACAGTGTGAGATGTATAGAAATATAATTCCACAAGCACTGTAGCATGTATAATACGGGGCACTGTAGCAAGTCACTGTAGCAGAGTATTTAAACACATCTTAGGGTTTTATTTTGAAAACTGGAGGAGGGGAGAACATGGAGGAGGCTGCATCTCTGGATTTCTCTCATCTCCTGGAGTTCTTGAAGGAGAAAGAAGGCTTGGAAAGAGGAAGAACTACAATCTTAAGAGATTTTCATCAAATTTGCTAAGTTTTCCCTTTCCCCTTCATTTCTGGAATGTCTCCATATTGTAAAGTTTGGTTTGGAATTGGTAGAGTCTGAATATGTGTAACTAATCTGAATGGAGATATGGTTTTTGTGAGTTGATTGTGTAAGAAATTGTTATCCAATTCTTTAATTGAAGTTGCTTGTATTTTTCCCATATCTAATGCTTATGATTGCTTGCTGATTGTATTTGGGGTGGCCAACTGAATATAATCTGGTTGTTGTCTATTGCTAGATTAGAAATATTGATCCGTAATTGTCTTGAATTTCCAATCATTAGTAGCAAAATTGTGATCAGAGATTGCAATTAGAAAATACAACCTAGGTTAAATAATCCGAACCTGTGTGATTATTGCTTAGATCAACTCTTTTCGTAAAGCTTCATTTTCATAATGCATCCATGAATTAAATTTAGAGAGCGTGTTCTAGGTTGTTTAATGGATAGAGATTAAGTAAAGAGCCTATTTTATTTAACAACAAAGTAATGAAAGATTGGGATAACAGAGCTTGTGTTATCTACGGTTGATAACTTCAATGCTGTAATTGGATGACAATTCTACGATTAATTCGCAAATCCATATCTTGTGGTAGAGAAGGATCCCTTAACCAGCTTTCTCCCATTGATTTTTCATTCAAATTTATTTTCTGTATTGTTATTCTTTACTTGCATTCTTATTTCATTTAGTAAATCATTCAACAAAAATCCCCCCTGTTTAGTTTATTGTTGCTGGAAATAACAAATTCAATAGAATCAATCCTCGTGGGAACGATACTTACTTATCACTTTATTACTTGTGCGACTAGTATACTTGCTAGTTTCGAACGCATTCAAGTTTTTGGCGCCGTTGCCGGGATTGATTTTCTAATCAATTTATTCTGTTTATTTTTTACTACTGATTCTGATTGTTATTTCCTGATTGTTTGTGTTTAGGCTTTTATGTCCGAGGGAGAAGCGGATCAGCGACTTAAGAGAATTAAGGAGTTTCTCCAATCCTCGAATTTAAGACTAAATCGTTCAATTTCAACTCCACCTCCAGAATTTGACCTTGCACGACATACTTCCCTCCCATCTTCTTGCAGTTCAATCAAATCTGAATCGGAAGCAATGGCGATGGAAAACGATCAGACTCTTAAGGAGTTAGCGGCTCCAATTATTGATCAACAACCGCTATGCATAAGCACCAATTTTGAGATAGATTTTGAACTTAAATCTGGACTGATTCATCTCTTGCCTACATTTCATGGTTTTGCAGGAGAGGATCCGAACAAACACCTCAAAGAATTTCATGTGGTATGCTCAAGTATGAAGCCAACCGGCGTTTCTGAAGAGCAAATTAAATTGAGAGCTTTCCCATTCTCATTAGCAGATTCGGCAAAAGATTGGCTATACTATCTACCACCAGGTACCATTACCACTTGGAATGAGATGAGTAAACTCTTTTTGGAGAAATACTTTTCAGCCTCGAAAGTTACAAATATTAGAAAAGATATTAGTGGCATTCGACAACACAATGGAGAATCACTTCATGAATATTGGGAGAGATTTAAAAGGTTATGTGCTAGCTGTCCAAACCACCAAATTAGTGATGGACTCCTAATTCAATATTTCTATGAGGGTCTCCTACCCATGGAAAGGAGTATCATTGATGCTGCTAGTGGTGGAGCACTAGTTAATAAAACACCGAACGTGGCAAGACGTTTGATTAGTGACATGGCAGCGAACTCCCAACAATTCAGCAGTCAATTTGAGCCACAACTACCAAAAAGAGTAAATGAGGTAAGTACTTCAAACATTGAACAACAACTTTGTGAACTTACCTCTCTTGTAAAAAAAATG
The DNA here is from genome assembly GCA_013180625.2 of Boswellia sacra. Taxonomy (NCBI): domain Eukaryota; kingdom Viridiplantae; phylum Streptophyta; class Magnoliopsida; order Sapindales; family Burseraceae; genus Boswellia; species Boswellia sacra. The sequence continues at coordinate 31,208 of SNVD02010037.1, forward strand.
GCTGTAGGACATATGCAGCAATCTTATGCATGTGGAGTATGTTCTGCCATGGACCATCCAACCGACATGTGTCCAACTTTGCAAGAAGGAGATACAGAACAAGCAAAGTATCAACAAGTTGAAGCATTTACTAAAATCTGAGTTTGACATGAAGGATATGGGAGCTGCAAAGAAGATTCTTGGCATGCAAATAATTCGGGACAGATCCAGGAATAAATTATGGTTGAGTCAGAAAGATTACATAGAAAAATTGCTGGTCAAGTTCAATATGAACAAAGCAAGGATAGTTTCCACTCCCATGGGTGAATAAATCAAAATTTCTACAGAAGATTGTCCTAAAACCGAAAAGGAGAAGGAAGAAATGGCTTCTACACCATATGCAAGCTTAGTTGGTTCTTTAATGTATGCAATGGTTTGCACTAGACCTGATCTTGCATATTCGGTAAGTATGGTTAGTAGATACATGATAATCCTGGAAGAATTCATTGGGATGCTGCCAAGTGGATACTAAGATATCAAAGAGGTTCAACTTCTCTTGGATTATGTTATGGAAAAGGTCAAGATTCAGGTGGAGCTTTGGAAGGATTTGTAGACTCAGATTATGCTGGAGACAAGGACAATAGAAGATCAATTACTGGTTATGTGTTCACAATTTGGGGAAAAGCAATTAGTTGGAGAGCAGGGCTGCAAAGCATGGTTACTCTTTCAACAACTGAAGCTGAATATATTGCAGCTACAGAGGCAATCAAAGAAGGTTTATGGCTTAAGGGATTGATTATGGAGTTAGGTGTTAATCAAGACAGTTTTATACTCCATTGTGACAATCAAAGTACCATCCATTTGATCAAGAATCATGTTCATCATGGTAGAGCAAAGCACATAGATGTCAAATATCATTTCGTGAAGGAAATTGCAGAAAAAGGAATTGTTGCAGTGAAGAAAATCCCTACAGCAAGAAACCCAGCTGACATGTTAACCAAACCTCTTCCAACAGAAAAATTCAGGCTCTGTTTGAGCCTAATTGGAGTCATTAAGGCATAATTGGAGAATTGGAGGGACAATGCACTGACCTTGAGTCAAGGTGGAGAATTGATGTAATTGTGACTCAAGCACAACATGTCAACCAGCAACATGCTATTGTTTTAGTTGTTGTCTGTCTGCAGCTGTCATGCTGTCTGTCAGCAGCTGTCTTACTGTCTGCCTGTAACTGTTTTGCTGTATGTTTGTTGCTGTCTTGCTGTCTATTTGCTAGCTGCTGTATTTCACTTTTGTCAGCCACTTAGAAAGGCTAATAATACTGATGTGCAAAAAATGTAAGTGTGATGCAGGTCATGCAAGTTGCATAAAAACACAGCAAAGAAAACTGAGTGTCTAGGAAGCAAAAACAGAGAGCTCAGAGTGGTTCTAAGCTGAGAGTGCAGTGAGGAGAGTGTGTAATCCGAATTCTCTCTAGTGCATTCATTTTTCATCCCTCCCGTGGAGTAGATCATGGATCGAACCACGTAAATTCTGTTGTGTTCTCTTTTACATTTCTGCACTTAGATTTCAGTTTATATGTTTGCATAAGAGCACAGAAAATTTCCAGAATTTCTGCTTCAAAACAACCTACTCTAGCCACAAATTATCTTCAGATTTCTTTACAGCTAGCAACGAAATCTTAGCATTGAAAAACCATGGGATCACATGATCTTGAGATTGAGAAGATGGAAACTGAGAAAGTAAAATAGTGGGTGTGATTGGGAACTAAGAAAACAAACGCTTTGAAAGTTTGAAGGGTTTACTGAGAGAAAAATATTGCAAAACTGAGTGGAACACCTTGTTTATAGGCCCCTTGCTACTATACATTGGATTCTCCTAAGGTACCCATAAAATTCCGCTTAGAAACAACTCAGATTGGCCCCAGGTTAACAACACTTAACATGTTAACTCACATAACATTTGGGAGCATCTCCAGCTGTAAAATGTTGTACTATGAAAGCAAAACCAAGTCACTGATTAGGACTTTGAAAGGTAAGTAACTTATTAGCTGTGAATAATATTTTTGTCACAAATAGACACTTCCTTTAGCAAACATCCAACATCGATCATAACTCAACAATGTGCTAATTGCTTTTATAGATATTTAGTGATACTTAGATAAGCCTTTTAATAAGATGATAAATTATCAAAATTATCCAATTAGTTTGTTTAACAATCTACCACTTAGCTAGGGGTGATTATTTTTTCATCTCAAGTCTGGATTTGATTGATTCTGTCATTCAGACATTTAGAGATTTTTTTTTTCTTTTAACTTAAGTCTGACTATAAGATAACTTTATCTAAATACAAAAAGATAAAATTTATAGCTTTTGTCTTAATGATAAATGAATAAATTCTTTAATCTATTGCTTCAATAATGCCCTCATTAAATTTAGTTATTTTCCATTTTGAAAATCCTTTTATTTTCACTTTTGAAACTCTTCTTTACAGAAAATTCATCTTCCTTGTTATAGTTTTCTTATTTTAAGTTATCTTATCTCATCATAATAATTCATCAAATTTTTGAAGCATCTAATTAATTTTTTGTTTTTTACTTATAGAATAATTTTAATAATATTCATTTGTTATTTCTTTATTATTATTAAAATATATTAATTAACAAAATATAATTTTTTTCATGGTACTATAATAACTTCGATTAATTAAATTTTGTACAATTGACTTTTGCAAATGTTTTTATAACATGTAAAATATAGAACACATAACACACACTAGTTTTAAGAGTTTTACAGTTATTATAAACTATCAACTTAGACTTAAAGATCTTAAAAAAATGAAAAATAAACATGTTATTCAGATATTTATCAACTTAAGACTTATTATCCAATTTTAAGAAATAAAAAACATATATATTATTCAGATATTTATATGAAGACACATTTAGATTTCAAATTAAAAAATACAAACACCCCTTAGTTAGACAAACGATAAAAAAAATTAATTAAATTCAAAATGGCTTTGCCTTTTTATTCATTTAAGAAAAACTTCCGCTGAATTAAAAACGGAATACAACAACTCTTATTAGTATCCAGTAGAAAGCAATGTCCTAGACTTGCATTAGATATGGCTATTCTTTATTGTAACCGACTTAACATTTGGGATCATCACCAGCTATAAATGTTTTCCTCTCGAAGCAAACCCGACTTTATTGATTTGAAGGGTCGGTACAGTAGCTTTGAATAATACTTTTGCGAATAAAGTTTCAAGGGCAAGTCCATGTGCAGTTTTCAGGAATCAGAAATTATCGAGACAAATTGAAAGCTGTAATTCAATGATAGTTACGGGTAAACCGCAGCTTGCCAACAGCCTCTTTACTGGCATGCAGGTGGGTCTCCAGGGCTGCTCCTCGATCATTGTTTCAACTGAGGAATAGCCTATGCATTGAAAAGTACATGTAATTTTGCACACTATCAACATCTTTCCTTTGTAGTTTATAGGAAGAGAGATATTTGATGAATACTCAAAAGTTGTACAAAAATCAGAACTTGAAATTTCTTTAGTTTTCCAAGAGAGAAACAACTAGTGATAATTTAGCAACTTAATATACAAGAATGTTTGCAGTTGGATGATTTTGTCATCATGGATGGCTTGAATAAGTTCTAATAATGCTTTGAAAAGTTTTACAATTTACAAGGTTGTATTCTCAATAGTGCTTAACGAACGCCAAGAGGAAACTGCAGTAACAGGTAAATGTTAGTGTTTGTTTGGTAATCTTTATTCATTGCAGGGATTTTCATCAGCTTGGATAATTTCATTCATTTCTACATATATAATTTGTCAAACAGAAATTAGGCACAAATAAACAACTAAATTCATGATTTGATTACCATGGAATTTTTAGAATTTCAGTTTAACTTCTTCAAATGACAAAAGAAATAATAGTACATTTATAAGAAAGAGAAAATGCCCACCACAAATAATAATCAAACTCTGCTCCCAAATCTCTATTCATGTTAATGTCTAATCATCTCATCAATCAGATTATAAACAAGAAAAGAAAAGCATTTTTTATAAGCTTCAACTTCCCGTTTGCAGCTGTTCAAACAACAATTTTAAATTCTTTGAGCCGTTAGAATCAATTGAAAATTTCCTATAAGCTTTTGGCAAACATATATTCTAAAATTTCCTCCAAAATGTGGAAAGGACAGAGCATTAAGGTTGAGTGATGGCACGCCGTGTCCCTTGATTTTGAGCAATAATAAGTACTCATCCAAAGAGTTGAAGGCTGTTGAGCAATAATAAGGAAGGGATTTATTGAGCAAGTGGGTGTGTTAATAAAATTTTTGGGTGCAAATAACCTCACCCATATAAAATTCGGGTCATAATACAACTGAAACCACTCAATCTGGGGAGATGAAACACTAACCTTACTCTGCCATGCCCATTGTGAAGTCCAAATCCATATAACTCCTTTTATCTCTTTTCCCTGTAATGCTATGACGCCATGAGACATTAATATTCAGTTTAAAATCTAATTAATTAATAATTTAATTATAGGATGTTGATGCACGATTTTCAGACGGTCGAAAAGTGGGTTGAAGCTTGAATTGTACGTCGGATCCAATTCTGAGAACAAAAAAAATAGTCAAGGGTGCTGGTGGTGGTACCGGCGAAAACCCTTCAACACCTAAGTCAGTTTCCGATACATCAGAATTTTCTAAGAGAATTTTCTAGAGAGAGAAGCTCTCAAAAGCAAAGGAAATTGAGAGAGAGAAAGAGTTTAGAAAAAAATGTGCATACCTTGAGCAAAAATCTAGAGGTTTATATAGGCATTAGGAAGAGTCATTGTGGGACCCAAATAATAGGCCCAAATAATGAACTTCAATAATGGGCTTACTGTGTTAGGTGTAATTAAAACCCAATTCTATTATGGTCATAACAGTAGTCTCCCCAAGCCCAAGTTGACTAACAGGTCGATGTAAGGGCGATTAAGTTATTCAGGGCTGTAATTTAAATATTAGTGGAAGACCCAACGGGTGAGTTTTATCATACACGTAAGTCTAACGTGGCTTAAACCCTAGGTGGTTATCACATAGACGGAGATATAATTGGCAGATGTTGATGTGGATTTTATATATATATATATATATATATATATATATATATATATATATAATCTCTTTTAATTTTTTCACTATCCTTGCCGCTCGTAGTAGAATCCCTAGTGTGTCGACATAAAGTAAGAAGTCAAAGTTGGGAGGCGATAAGGCAGCCGTAACAAGGAGCAAGTAGCATCTTGGAAGAGGTACGTTTGAAAGGTAGCCGCGCGAGGTGTTCCAGACAAACAAAGTAGGAGGTAAAATTTCCTTCTCCCTTCTCTATTTAATGAATATTATTTATTGATTATGGCTTTGAGAAGAATAATAACGAAGACTTAGTGAATAGTTTGCTCAACATGCTTTTCTGACAAATTATGTAGAAAGATTGGATAATTGGTTCATGAATATGCATGCATGGTCCATAAAGGTAGAATACATGATTGCGGGACACATAGCATATAGGTTTAAAAGCTTGGAATTTTTTATCCATGTGACCACTATGGCAACATGGTGGCGGCTAGCTACATAATCCAAAGTGGCTGTTAGTACTTAAAATATACTTACCCAAGTTTGGAAAAACAAAAAAAACACGCAGCATGCAACATATAATATGCCATAAAGTATAAAGTTATAAAATATAATATAAGAAATAATAAATGCTCATGATGAATACTAGGTGTAATAAACTTCTCATATGCTCATGATGAATACTAGGTGTAATAAAAGTTAAACATACAATAAACAAATGAAATAAAAAAGCCAAAATAAAAGCTAAACATAATGACCATATAATAAGCATGGACCCGTAAAGCATGCCAGAAGTGGCATACAAACAAAGGTTAAACATATGAGTGCATGGACCTGTAAAACGTGATGGAGGTTATATGCAAAGTGATGGTAAACAAAACTTAATCATTCAGATACGTTAATCACCATATTGGATTTATGAACTAATTGAAAATAACGTAGCAGCATGGTGAAGAACATGTATCCAAGACTTCAAAACAAATTGAAGGCATATTAAATTGGCTTATACTTTCAAGAAAGCTTGCTAAAACCTGTATAAAACAAGTTAATATAAATTAGATAAATTCCAATAAGTATAAAGATCTTGTATGTAAGAGATTCCAAACCATGAGCTTTTTTTTTTCAAAGCCAGGACAATGAAATGAGCGTGAGACTTTATGTGATGAAGCATATTTGATTAGCATATCCAATAAGCAATATGGAATATGCTAGAACGTACAGGAGGATTGGATAGTGAACACAAAACTAAGAAGCTGTTCTAAGTAAATATAAAGCAATTTCCAGTCTCCAAAACACATGAGACGTGCCCAATCACATATAAGAAGTCAGTTTCGATAGGAATGCCGTGAGAACATTAAACACAGGTGAAACTGTTTGTGATGTAGCGAACCTGTTATAGCAAATGGGCATAGCCGAAACAAGGTGAAAATTGATGGCTTTGTGCCATTGAAGTGTTGTTTGCGTGGACTTGGAAGCATGACTTGATATTGGAGACAAAGCTTGGCAAATTGAAACTTGCAGGAAGGTAAACTGTAACTATGCATATTCATTGATCATGGTAGCTATTTGAAGTCCTCACCCGTGAGTAAGTGGAGTTGAGTTTGGGTGTGGGTGGGAGCATGAGGGAGACTAGAAACGTGACCAGCAATTGGACAGGCTGCTAGTATGCATGCCTCTTCAGCCAGGGGAGTGAGGAAGGGTGAAGGGCGAGCACCACTGTAGAAGGCAAGAGGAGAGGCAGATTGATGAGCCACATGTGGAGACGAGCGAGCATGCGAAGGGTGAGCTGTGAGCGCACGATGGGCAAACATGCAAGGAATGAAGGGTGAGCATGCGAAGGGCGAGCGGCAAGCATGCAAGGAACGAAGGGCGAGCACATAAGGGGCAAAAGGCGAGCATGCGAAGGCCGAGTGGCGAGCACTCAATGGGCGAGCATGCACGAAATGAAGGGCGAGCGTGCATGTCCAACCACTTACATATTTTAATTCAAAATGAAGGGGTATTTTAGTAGAATTCAAAACCTTTTTGTATTCAAAAGAAACTCTTCAAGGGTTATATTAAAACTTCTAAAAAGTTTCAAAGTTTGCTACGCATGTAGCATTTTTTTTATCAAGGACCAGCTTGATATTTTTGGTCAAGGACTAGCTTGATATTTTTCAGGGGTGGAAAATAGTTTTTCAAGGGCTATTTTAAAAAGTTTTCAACGTAGTCCCTTGACATTTCCTTTCTCTCATCTCCTCCCTTCTTTAGTAGACTTGGTTTGATGACTAACGACTCCTCTTTAATTGTGCAGATGGCTAGAATTAAGACTGTTACAGTGCTACGAGGGGAACCAAGTCATCAAACGCAGTCAACAAGGAACAAGGATCCTACGACTAACCGTAGGGAGGTTAACGAGTTTTATCAAAACTTTTTTGGTCAAGATCGTGAGCTAGGGCATAATTCTATCAATCACAATGTGGTAGATGTTGAAGGGGAGAGTGACTGGTCATCCTCTACTACCTCAGATAGTGATCCTGAAGTTGAACACTGGTGGGAGGCTGACCATATCGATAATCAACTATAGGGTGACCAATTAAAGATATACAGAGCCCATTTCCTTATCCCATATTCAATCACCCTATTTCTTCCAAGAAAAGGTGACCGATGGAGTAAGCCACCACGAGGTGTCATTGGATTAAGCTTGGAATTACTAAGAGCTGGTCTCTAGGTGCCTTTTGATAATTACGTTCGACAGATGCTGGATGCTATGGGTATTGCCCCTACTCAATTGTCGGCCAACAGATGGAGACTTCTGATAGCATTTCAAAGTTTGTTCAGAAGTGCAGGTCTGGGTGATCCTACCACCAACCATGTTAAGTATTTTTTGCTATTCACCCACCGAACGGAGAGAAGACATGTTATTACTACATATCCCGATGAGGGAAGACGGATGACCCTAACCCCCTCTTTGGCATTCCTTCCCATATGAAAGAATGGAAATTTAAACAATTTTGGTGTGGTGGCCATTGGAAGTACCAAGAGGGTGCCCGTCCAAAGGGTGAGTAATTAAGGATTATGATGCGTTTTGGTTTTTATGGTACCTCATTATAACGATACCATCTCTATTTTCATTATGAAAATTCTAATCAACAGACTATTTTTTTTTTTTTTTGCTCCTTGGACCAAACGCCCGATTTTATCTCAAAAAGAAAAAAGCAACTTGTAAGAGGTACGCAAACTACCCATTAATTCAAAGAACGTGAATGATCTCATTGATTGGGAGCAATTGATCCGCCTTGGCTTGTCACCTTCAATACCCCCAGAAGGTAACCTTGGTGACTACTTTATGATATTACTTCATTTAATTTAGCATATGTTTGATTTCTTACCAGTCTTATCTCTGTGCATGCCTATTTCCTTTACATCCTAACAAGAAGTAGTTTGCTCAGCTTGAAGCCAAGATGCCTCTTAGACCCTTTACGAATGACAAGCCAGGTCTTTCCAAGAAGAAGTGGAGTGGAAGTCCTCCAACTCTTGGACCTTTAAAGAGGAAAGCCAGTGATTGTAAGAAAAATCCTATAGAGAAGCCTGTTCCTGATAAGTTTGTCTCTATTCAGCCTATGGTCGAAGCAACGGTCTCAAAGTCCACTGGAAGCAAGTTGCCCCCAACCTCTCAGCTGCCTAGGCGTTTTACCTTTGATAGTGCGGGTTTTCAAAGTGGCTCGACATACAGAGACTACCTTCGTGAATTGTCTGAAAGTGCTGCACGTTTAATGCCCACCAATGTCTTTTCTAAGAGTGTAAAACTTACATATTTTGATGCAATCGCTGTCAGGATTGGTGATAGGTGTCTATATATGTATTACTTTTATATCAATTCGTCCATGTTTCTTTGCTATATTCCGTGGTATTTTTATGTTTTTGTGTGTTTTGATGTTTGTAGGAGTTTTGGAGCAACTTGCACAAAAATGGAGTAAAACCCTTCATTTTCACCTCTGCTAGTCAGTGATCTTCTCGGATTTAATTGTATTGATATACAATGAACCCGACGACATATTATATACCGTTGGAAAGCTCTCGAAGTCTATTTTCTGGAGAAATTTACGGTTTATAAATCCATTCAGTGTACCAAAAGTTGTAATCAAAACAGTGTGAGATGTATAGAAATATAATTCCACAAGCACTGTAGCATGTATAATACGGGGCACTGTAGCAATTCACTGTAGCAGAGTATTTAAACACATTTTAGGGTTTTATTTTGATAACTTGAAGAGGGGAGAACGTGGTGGAGGCTGTATCTTTGGATTTCTCTCATCTCTTGGAGTTCTTGAAGGAGATTGAAGGCTTGGAAAGAGGAAGAACTACAATCCTAAGAGATTTCATCAAATTTGCTAAGTTTTCCCTTTCCCTTTCATTTTCTGGAATGTCTCCATGTTGTATTGTATTTGTATTCTATCTGAATATGTGTAACTAAATCTGAATTGGTTGAGGGTGATTTCAAAGCCCTTGATATGGTTTTTGTGAATTGATTGTGCAAGGAATTGTTATCCAATTCTCTAATTGAAGTTGCTTGTATTTTCCCATATTTAATGCTTATGATTGCTTGCTGATTGTATTTGGGTGGCCAACTGAATATAATCTGGATATTGTCTATTGCTAGACTAGAAATCTTGATCCGTAATTGTCTTGAATTTCTAATCATTAGTAGCAAAATTGTGATCAGAGATTGCAATTGGAGAATACAACCTAAGTTAAATAATCCGAGCTTGTGTGTTTATTGCTTAGATCAACCTATCTTTCTTATCGTAATGCATCCATTGAATTAAATTTAGAGAGCTTGTTCTAGGTTGTTTAATGGATAGAGATTAAATAAAGAGCTTGTTTTATTTAACAACAAAGTAAGGAAAGATTGGGATAACAGAGCTTGTTGTTATCTACGGTTGATAACTTCAATGCTGTAATTGGATTACAATTCTATGTTAATTCACAAATTCATATCTTGTGGCAGAGAATGAACTCTTAACCAAGTGTCTCTCATTGATTTTTCACTCCATTTAACTTTGCTTTGTGTTATTCTTCATTTGCTTTCGTATTAAGTTTAGTTAATCAATCAACAAAACCCCCCCTGTTTAGTTTATTATTGCTGGAAAATAACAAATTCAATTAGAATCAATCCTCGTGGGAACGATATCTACTTATCACTTTATTACTTGTGCGACTAGTATACTTGCTAGTTTCGAACGCATCAAGTTTTTGGCGCCGTTGCCGGGGATTGATTTTCTAATCAATTTGTTATTCTGTTTTTACTACTGATTCTTGATTGTTATTTCCTGATTGTTTGTGTTTAGGCTTTTATGTCCGAGGGAGAAGCGGATCAATGACTTAAGAGAATTAAGGAGTTTCTCCAATCCTCGAATTTAAGGTTAAATCGGTCAATTTCAACTCCACCTCCAGAATTTGACCTTGCACGACATACTTCCCTCCCATCTTCTTGCAGTTCAATCAAATCTGAATCGGAAGCAATGGCGATGGAAAACGATCAGACTCTTAAGGAGTTAGCGGCTCCAATTATTGATCAACAACCGCTATGCATAAGCACCAATTTTGAGATAGATTTTGAACTTAAATCTGGACTGATTCATCTCTTGCCTACATTTCATGGTTTTGCAGGAGAGGATCCGAACAAACACCTCAAAGAATTTCATGTGGTATGCTCAAGTATGAAGCCAACCGGCGTTTCTGAAGAGCAAATTAAATTGAGAGCCTTCCCATTCTCATTAGCAGATTCGGCAAAAGATTGGCTATACTATCTACCACCAGGTACCATTACCACTTGGAATGAGATGAGTAAACTCTTTTTGGAGAAATACTTTACAGCCTCGAAAGTTACAAATATTAGAAAAGATATTAGTGGCATTCGACAACACAATGGAGAATCACTTCATGAACATTGGGAGAGATTTAAGAGGTTATATGCTAGCTGTCCAAACCACCAAATTAGTGATGGACTCCTAATTCAATATTTCTATGAGGGTCTCCTACCCATGGAAAGGAGTATCATTGATGCTGCTAGTGGTGGAGCACTAGTTAATAAAACACCGAAAGTGGCAAGACGTTTGATTAGTGACATGGCAGCGAACTCCCAACAATTCAGCAGTCAATTTGAGCCACAACTACCAAAAAGAGTAAATGAGGTAAGTACTTCAAACATTGAACAACAACTTTGTGAACTTACCTCTCTTGTAAAAAAAATGGCTGTAGGACATATGCAGCAATCTTATGCATGTGGGGTATGTTCTGCCATGGACCATCCAACCGACATGTGTCCAACTTTGCAAGAAGGAGATACAGAACAAGCCACTGCCATGGGTGGATTTCCAGGACAACCAAGGCAAAGGTATGACCCTTTCTCCAATACTTACAATGCTGGATGGAGAGATCACCCTAATTTAAGATATGGGAATCATCAACCAATTGCCCCAAATGCCATACCAAATCGACCACCAGGTTTCAATCAACCAAGGGTGCAGCAACCATTTCAAGCACAACCACAACCAGCACCACAACCAGCTCCACAAAATTCAGGTATGTCTCTCCAGGATATTGTTAAAGCACTTGCCACTAACACAATGCAATTTCAGCAGGAAACTAGGGCAAGTATCCAAAACCTGGAAAATCAAATGGGACAATTGGCCACTAACATGAGCAAATTTGAGAGTCAAAGCTCAGGAAAATTACCTTCTCAGCCGGTGATCAATCCAAGAGAGAATGCTAGTGCTGTAACTTTGAGAAGTGGGAAGCAATTAGAGATTCCACCAAAGAAATCACAAACTGATGAAGGGGATGACACCACTCCCACCATGAATAAAACGTCATCTTCTAAGGTAAATCCTAAACCCATATTCCTTCATATGTTACTCCTCCACCTTTTCCTAGCAGATTTGCAAAATCAAGGAAGGAGGAACAAGAACAAGAAATCCTGAAAACTTTTCGCTAGATCGAGGTAAACATACCACTTCTGGATGCTATCAAGCAAGTGCCTCGTTATGCAAAATTTCTCAAAGAGTTATGCACCAACAAGAGGAAGTTGAAAGGAAATGAGAAGGTAAGTGTGGGGGAAATGTTTCAGCTGTATTGCAAAGAAAAATTCCTCCGAAATGCAAAGATCCAGGTACGTTCACCATTCCATGCACTATTGGTAAGACCAAGTTTGAAAGAGCTATGTTAGATTTAGGAGCATCTATTAATGTCATGCCATGTTTTATTTATGCTTCCTTGAATCTTGGACCCCTTGCGGAAACTGGTATTATCATTCAACTTGTTGATCGTTCTAATGCATATACCAAGGGAGTTGTGGAAGATGTGCTTGTGCAGGTGAATCAATTGGTATTTCCAGCAGACTTTTATGTTCTTGAAATGGAGGATGAGACATCTCCCAATCAACACCGATTCTTTTGGGGAGACCATTCTTGAAAACTGCCCGAAC
>SNVD02010039.1:0-44876 GCA_013180625.2 Boswellia sacra
TTTAGACTTGATCAAAGTTTGGTCAAGTTGGTTAATATTCTTTTGGTTGGGGGCCTCAGTGGGTTTCATTAAATAAGCTTTGGGTGCTGATTTTCAGCATGAGTCTGGTTACTTTTCAAATTATTTTGTTGTTGTTATTATATTTCTTAGCTTAGCATGTAAAGTTCAGAGGCTATATATATATGTAGTCTAGAAATCATGGAATAAAGGCACGAAAAAAACGCTTTTACTGCAAACCTCTCTCTTTTCTTCTTATAGCTCAGTTTATGTTCCTGGTTACAAATTCTACATATCAATGGTATCAGAGTGCGGTTTCAATCATGGAAACTTGCGACAAAACTAATGCTGAATTCCATGACAACGTTAGTGAAATTTTAGCCCAACAAGAGTCAAGGTTCGATCTAGTTAATGCCGCCTTCCAAATGGTCTTAACAGAGCTTCAAGCCCTTCGAACTTCATGTAGCTCAAACATTGGCAAAATTGAAACCAACGCTTTTGCCCTTACAAAATCCTCACACCATCCAAACCAACCAAGTCCATCTCACCTTGATCCAACCACTGATTGCCCCCATCACCATATCAAATTGTCCTTCCCAAAGTTTAACAGTGAAGACCCAACTGGCTAGGCTCGCAAAATCGAACAATACTTTGACTTCAAAGATATTGCCCCTGATCAACAAGTGTAGCTAGCATCTTTCCACCTAGAAGGGATTGCCTTACAGTGGCAGAGGTGGTTAACGAAGTTTCACAGACCTTTCACTTGGAATAAGTTTACCGAAGTTATATTGCTCTGTTTCGGCCCAATCAACTATGAGGACTCACCTAAAGCTTTGACTTACATCAAACAAACTTCAATAGTACAACCTACCAAGAACTTTCAAAAAGCTCTCCCATTAGGTTGATGGCCTACCTTAACATTTTCTAGTTGGTAGTTTTGTTGCAGCACTTCGCGACGAGATCCACTTAGACATTAAAATCAAATAGCCCCAAACCTTGGCAGATGCATCGAGAAACAAAACCTGACATAAAGAAAAACTCACCAGTCCTATCATTCGTAAACAACCACGGTGATGCCTAGGATGATGCTGAATACGATGGCTAGTGTACAAGGGCCCCTACCAATCCAAAAAAAAAAAAACCCAGGCTCCAGTAACCCACCTATTTCCTTTCGACGAATGATCAACCACAAGCCATGGGAACATCGAAAGAAAAGGTTATGCTACTACTATGACAAGAAGTTCATCCCATGCCATTATTGCAAGTGACCACAATTATTTATGATAGAAGATTCTCCTCATTTGAGCAACATTGATAAAAATGACATTCAACATGTCCCTGAGAATTTTAAAGCTATACCAGAAGTTTTTTTTCATGCTATTATAGGTATAAAACATCCCCAAACCATTTGTATCAAGGGCAAACTAAAGTATAATGATGTAATGGTTTTAATAAATGGTGGTAGCACTCACAACTTTATTGATCAGGTCATAGGCTCTAAGTTTGAGTTACCAGTGTTTTGTGACAAGAAGTTTCAAGTCATGGTTGTGAATCAAGAGTAGATAGAGTGCGCAGGGCAATGCTAAGGACTCATTTTCATAGTTCAAGGTCATTCCATCATCGCTGATTGTTACATCCTACTCGTCGCAACAAGTCAATTGGTATTTGGGTGTTAAATGGCTTGAAACCCTTGGACCTATCGAGATAGAATACAAGAAATTGACGATGGCCTTCAGAGTGGGAGAAGACACCCATACCTTTCAAGGAATGGAACAAGTAGGCATGGAGGCCCTCACCAACAAGGAGTTCCTTGATTTACAAGGCACTGGGCTATGTTCTTAGATTATTCCCTCTAACAACAACAAAGACCCAAACACACACCCACCTAAGCTCACACGCCTCAAACACACATAAACTTGAGCTCACATGCCTCGTAGCCAAATTTTATCACTTTTTCCAACCACTCTCTAGCTTACCATCGAAACGGATGCATGATCACGGAATTCCCTTATAGCAAACCAGTGAGTGTTAGGCATATCAATATCCTTACCATCAGAAAACTAAAATAGAAAAAATGGTTTGACTACTCTTGCAATTAGGTTTGACCAGGCCTAGTAATAGCCTCCTTTTCATCTTCGGTTTTATTAGTAATGAAGGCAGATGAGTCTCGACGATTTTGTGTTGGACTATAGAGCCTTTAACAACATCACAATCAAGGGCAAATATCCAATTCTTGTAATCAATGAACTTATGGATGAACTCCATGGGGCTAAATTCTACTCCAAATTGGATTTACGGATAGGATACCACCAAATCTGTTTGAAAGACGAAGACATTATAAAGACAGCCTTTTGAACACATAAGGGGCACTACGAGTTCATTGTAATGCCATTCAAACTCGCCAATGACCCATAACTTTCTAGAGTCTTATTGACGATCTTTTTCGCCTATATGTTCAGAGGTTTATTTTGGTTTATTTATTTATTTATTTATTACAACATATTGGTGTACTCTCGAACTTGGGAAGATCACCTTTCACATCTACGTCTTTTTTTTTAGAAATTTAATTGATTAACAACTTGTTTGTAAAATAATCAAAATGTCAATTCGGAGTTTTACAAATTGATTATGTGGGTCACATCATCTTTGAAACGGGTGTGGCAGTCAATCCTGCCAAAAATCAAATACTCATCGATTGGCCTACATCAACAAAGGCAAAAGGGGTTCGTGGATTTCTTCGTTTGGTTGGCTATTACCAGATGTTTGTCCATAATTTTGGGTGTATATCAGCTCCTTTGACTAGACTCATAAGCAAAGATGGCTTTCATTAAATGAAGATACAACAATGGCTTTTAATCAATTAAAAAAGCATTGACTTCCCCACCTGTTTTGTGTTTGCCGAATTTTTTCCTACACTTCATGATTGAGTGTGATACAAGTGGGATCAAAATTGGAGCAATCCTCTCTTAGCAAAACTGACCAGTAGCTTACTTTGGTGATGCCTTAAAAGGTTCTGCTTTGGCCTTGTCCACCTATGAGAAGGAAATGCTTGCCATTGTCAAATCAATCCAAAAATGGTGACCATATCTACTTGGGAAAATGTATATAGTTTAAACCGACTAGAAGAGTCTTAAATATATGTTGAAGCAACGAATCACAACCCCAGAACAAACTCTATGGCTGTTTAAGATCCTGGGATATGATTATGAAATTGAGTACAAAAAAGGGCTTCAGAATCAAGGTGAAATTCCCTTATCTTGAGTGGTTGAGTTTCAATTTTTAGTAAGTTCCTTACCATATATAGATTTGTGGCCAATACTTCAATAGTTTAACAGGACTCATTTTATGAAGACTTATCTCAAAAGAGTCCCTCCAAGAATAACCAATTGCTTTAGAGTGATTGAGTTTGGTTCAAACGTAATAAAGTCTACTTGAGTTTTACTTCATCACTGATTCCTAAAATAGTGTCCCACTATCATTCATCCCCTGTAGGTGGGCATTTGGTTACCACAAAACTCTTGCTCATATCAAGAAAAGCTTCTTATGGTCCAACATAAGTTGTACAATGAAGGAATTCTTGCAAAACTATGACATCTGTCAGCAATATGAAGTAGACAATATGAGGCCTATTGGTCTGCTACAACCATTGCTTGTTTTGAAAAAAATATGGACTGACATTTCAATGGACTTCATAAAAGGGTGACCATCTTCTAATGGGTACACTATCATCATGGTGGTTGTGGATTGGTTGACAAAATATGCCCACTTCGTGCCCTTAAAGCACCTATTTGCCGCCATAACTATATCCAAGGCATTTGTTAGCAACATGGTTTGCCTATATGACATTCCCACTTCAATTGTTAGTCATCGCAACAAGGTGTTTATCAGTTCCCTTTGGCATCCTCCATTTTAGCTGCAAGGTACCAAGTTATACATGAGCTCTAGCTATCAACTGCAATCCAATGGCCAAACCAAAGTGGTCTATCGCACCTTGGAGAAGCAGCTACATTGTTTTGCAAGAGAGATCAACCAAAAAAATGGTTAGAGTGGATTCCTTGGGCTGAATATGGTTACATAACAACAGTTCATTCTTCCACCAAACTATCACCCTTTGAAGCTATTTATGGCATTCCGCCCCTAAGCTTACTAGCGTATGTACCAGGTACTTCATGTGTCCAAGCAGTGGATGAATATCTTTGTAACATGGATTCTATTTTGTGTGAGTTATGATTTAATCTTCTGTAGGCTTAAGACCGCATGAAATCTCAAGCAAGCCAACACCGGCGAGAGGTAACTTTCAAAATTGGGGATTATGTGTATTTATATTTACAACCCTATCGAAAAACATCAATAACCTTTCATGGTTTCATGAAGCTCATCCCACATTTTTTTGGTCTGTATCAAATTATTGAGAAAGTAAGTTCAGTTGCTTCTAAGTTAGCTCTTCATCTAGTATCCCAAAATCCATAATGTTTTCAATGTCAATTTATTGTGAAAGCATTTGGGACTTGTACTACCTACTTCTTTCCAACTTCCTCTAGTGTTAGATACTTCAACAATCCTTCCACAACCTACGGCTATCCTAGATTGACGTGTGATATGTAAGGGTAATTACCACCGAAATCCCAAAATCTTGGTTAAATGGGTAGGCACGCTAAGGGAGGATGCAACTTGGGAAAATGAGTGGTGCTTTGCCAAGTCTTATTCTAATTTTGTCCTTGTGGACAAGGATACTATAAGTGGGGAGGAATGATATGTGCTCAACATGCATAGGGATTACATGCACGCTTTGAAGCAAAAGAGAGAGAGTGGAAGATTTGGTCAACATTTAGACTTGAGCAAGACTTGGTCAAGTTGGTTAATCTTTTGTTAGTTAGGGACCTTAGTGGGTTCTGTTTAATAAGCTTTGGGTGCTAATTTTCAGCATCAGTTTAGTTATTTTCTAGATTATTTTGCTATTGTTGTTCTATTTTTTATTTTAGTATGTAAAGTTTAAAGACTATATATGTAGTCTAGAGACAATGGAGTAAAGGCATGAAGAAAAAGCTTTTACTGCAATATTTCCTCTCTTTTTTCTTCTTCTATCTTAGTTTCTCTTTTTGGTTACAAATTCTACATATAAATGGCTTCTTTGCTATATAAAAATTTGGTATTCTTCAATGGTAATAACTTCATGAATATCAATGAAGTTGATGCCTTGAAACTCAATAGTGTTTATCTCATGTCCTTATTGAAAGAGCCACAAAGTGAATTTACAATGATGAACAATTAGATAACATAATCCGATCTCTAGTAGTAGAGATAAATCCAAAAACAAAAGAAGAGCAAGTGTCTTTAATGGAGCCTAGATTGCTTATAAGCAATTCTGATCTCATGGATTATCAAGATTATTCATAGTCACTTAATCTTGACTTTGCATTGGATAATTATATGGATCTACTTGTGCCTTCCTCATCATATGAAGACATGAAACATGTACATGGATTCCCATGAAAATGATCATGTGGATGGCCATGGTTTAGTTGATGAATTTGGTTGTTTCAACGATTATAGTTCTTAGTTATACTGTGGTTTTTCCATAGAGGAGCAAGGCTTTGTAGCTTTGTGTGGCATGACACACATAAAAGTACTATATGATAATAAATTACTCTCCTTTGTTTTTTATATTTCTATTTTTTGATAGTTGTATAGATAATTAACTCATTTAATTTGAAGTTCCTAGCTTGAAGATTGTGCCCACGGGTCGAACCAGAAATATTTTCTAGACAAGGCTAAATTTAATTAGGCAAATTAGGTATAAGAAAATTTGTTAGTAAGAAATTAAAATTTCATAAAATATATTAAAATCTCTATAAAGTATCTAATATTCTACACAATTTATTTCATCACAATTAATTTAACGATTCCCATAATATTATATTAAAATTAAAATCAAATCTATATGATAAAAGCCCTAGGTAAATTCCTTACTAATGAGGTGATTAAAAATTCCTTTAAGAGGTACGAGTGTGAGTGAAATAACATGGGCAATGCGAGAGTGTATTAGGGTTATTGGGAAGGGTTATTAGGAATGAGTTGAAAGTCTACATGATTGTAATATTTTTCATATAGTAAAATTTTGTCTTTGATAGCAGATGATTTTTCTCTAGTTCTGGAGTTTTTCACGTAAAAATCTTGTGTTGTTATTATTATTATTCTTATTTCTCTATTGTTCACCTTGGTTTTTTCTACATCATTAGCCTCCACCTCTTATTTTATGGTAAACTTAAACAAAAGATTATTTAATCTTATTGAGAATGAGTTGAAAGTCTATATGATTGTAATATTTTTCATATAGTAGAATTTTGTCTTTGACAGCCTGTGGTTTTTCTTCAATTTTAGTGTTTTCCACGTAAAAATCTTTTATTGTTATTATTATTGTTCTTATTTCTCTATTGTTCACCGTGGTTTCTCCACATCATTAGCCCCCACCTCTGATTTGGTGGTAAACTTAATTAAATTATTATTTAATTTTAATGGTATTTGATTTTTTTTTAAAAAAAAGAAAAAAAAAGAGCGCAAGAAGGATTAGTAAGAGACCAGACTAACCCAAAGCGGTGGGTTATACATCATATTTTCTTTTTTAAAAACCTAATCGCGAGTATAATTGTCCAAATCTAAAGGTGAATTGGGTTGAGTCATGTCCAGCGGAACCTTTGATGAAGTGTGCCTATGGTTAACGAAGATTCTTTTGAGCCTGCTAAACCACTTCAAGTAGTTTATCTCCAAGTCCAATATTGAAGTTGATTTCTTAGGAGTCGCTAATGTGTTGAACAAATGTTCTAACCAAGGAATTCTCTTGTCTTTGTTGAAGTCTCTGATGAAGTTCATTACCTCTTCATCAACATCGAAATCAACCAATGATACATTGACAAACTTCCAACCAGTCTTGTTTATGCTTTTGGACTACCTTGAAGTGAAGACTTAGATTGACGACTTTCTTATATTTGTGCAAGACAAGATATGGTGTTTTATCATGTTTTGGCAACATTCGCCTTGAGCAACTAGGAGTCGAGTTTGTCAAGCGGCGCCGAGAGAAGCGCGGGGGGGGGGGGGGGGGGGGGGGGGGGGGGGGGGGGGGGGGGGGGGGGGGGGGGGGGGGGGGTGGCGGGGGGGGGGGGGGGGGGGGGGGGGGGGGGGGGGGGGGGGGGGGGGGGGGGGGGGTGGTGGGGGGGGAGGGGGGGGAGGTGCGCATAGGGCACGGTTGTTTGGGGGGAGATTTATGTAGCATGGTTTGTTTTGACATTAGGGATAACTTAGCCTTTTTAATAATTTAGTTATTTAATTGATTTAAGAATTTTATTAATTATGGATTTTGACTGTTTCTAATTTGACTCATATTCCCACTTTGGTCAGATTTATTGCTTTTCTTTGTGATTAAGATTAGACTAGTATAAATTAAACTATTAGTTATTTGAGATCTTAGGTTTGTTGATGAATTGATTATTAAGAATAAAGCATTATTTTCCCCTTAGTTGGTGTTTGGTTTTCTTGTTGTAAATGCTTGTTGAAGTTTGTTCTTTGTTGTTCTTAGGTTTTGGTTTCTTCTTGTTACAAGTTTCCATTAAAATACCTGCAGATACTAGATCTCTAAAATTTTGGTAGTAAAAATGAAATTTATTTATCATAACTTATAAGAAAATTTAGATTTTTAATCATAAATCAACATTGAATCCACACAACACACTTTAAAGTCCAATTAGCATAATATTACACGAAAATCTCACATCTTAATCTTAATGTTATAGATAATAGGCTTTATTTTCCTTATATTTTATATTTTAAAATTTTTTATGTATTTGAAGTGTACAAGCCAAAGATAGGATGGCTTATCATCCCTATCCCTAGCCTAAAATCAAATTGAAGATGTATATAAGTCCCTCTTGACATTGATTTTTCGTCAACCAGATGGATCACATGTGGAGGGGTTATAGGGAGTTGCTATAGATGATCCTTCTAAAAATAAAAAGAAAAAGAATATGAAGGGAGTGCCAGTGATGTTCCTGGCAAAACCACTTTAATGCTTAAGTTAGATTGCTAGCTATGACAAAGTGATTGTAATGACTAAAGGTTCTAGTGCTTGTACATTGATAAAGTTTTATATATATGAGATATATTTGAGACATAAAACTTTATCATAGTTCAAAACAAGTTCACAACCTATAAACGAAAGTGGGCACTTTGTTTGGATAAGGTTGTTGTGTTATTTGTCTTCAATGGAAAAATGGTGAGTCTCTAACCATTTGAACAAGAGACTTCAGGATAAAGACACTTGTGCATTAATGAATACATTGAACATGTACCATATAGAAATTATTCATTTAGTGGAAATACCATGACCGAATGTGAATGTCTACACTCGAGCACTAGAGGCATCTATACCTTAATCTTAAGTAGGCAGTATATCTCTAGTATACGGGCTATGGTCTTTGAATAGAATAAAAAATGAGATCTAAATGAGAAAAGTACCTTAGCTAGTTGGGATTGTGAGATCTGTATGCTAGTAGAAATTATACGATAGATATGAAATTCATGACTCCAAAAGGATTGCAAAGTATGACTTTTATGGTTTTATAAGGTTTTTAAATGGTAAGCTCTTGGCCATGTATTTTGTGAAGAATGTTCATTAAACTAAGATTTATTTTAATAAATCTTAACCTACATAAATGGTGTAAAACTAGTATCAAGGACTTATGATGTGATTTGGGGGGTAAAATAATAATTTATACATAGCTCTAATTATTAGTATTCCATAAAAGGTATTTATGTAAACCTGTTGCTCAATGGACAGGGCTTAAAGAAATAATTTAATCATATTAAGCTTTCTTAAAAGAGTATTTAATTCAAAAGTACAATTTTGGACTTATAGTAGAATGGACGAAAGTTAAGAAGTGGGGCCTATTACAATTATGAGATAATAGGATACTAGATCAAACTTATTAGAGCTTATAATTAAATATACCTATTAAGGTTCCCTGGGTACCTAACTAATAAATTGTTTGAACAGGGCCTAGACTTGAGAACTTAATTATTTAATTTAATCAGGTTTATTGGAGAATAAAACCCAATATTAAATTAAGTAATAACAATTAGTAAACTAGTAAATGGGCCAATTCAATTAATGTGATTATGTAGCCACTAGAATTTTGCTTACAGTTTTTTAGACCCAAAGATGATAACCAGAGACATTAAAATTGAAGGATTACTCTTAGCCATAGGAATGACACTAGAAAGGGTAGAAAAGCCAAGTAGGCTTCGGATCGAATCGGTACCTATGGGTGAATGATTAAGACTTAAATAGTGCAAAATAGTCAGGGAACCTAGGACTAGGGCTGACACCTTTAATACTACAGGTGCAAGCCTATAGCAAAAGGAATACCGCCTATAATAGTACAGGCGCATGCCTTTGGAAAAAGTGCCGCATGTAACGTTATAGGCGTATGTCCTCAGGATTGTGCCTTTAGCAGATCTGAAAACCCTAGTGTTGTTTGTAGGTTACAGGTGCATGCCTTTAGGTTATAGCCGTGCATCTGTAGTTTACAATCCCACATCAAAAAATGAGCACATTTATATATGGCCGTTGAGGGGCCTATTTAAGGGCAAGGGGCCCTAATTTTGTACACAAGTCTAGCATCCTTGGGAAATAATTGGAGAATTTAGTCTTCCGGTTATTCTACTACCAAGATTCTTCCTCTGATAGTAATCAGAGTCAAGTAAGGTTCTGAGGGCCTTTTCTAGTATTTGAATATTGTCTATTTTTAGTTAATTGCTATGATTAGCTTAGGTATAATTAGGAGATAATTTTGCCATGTTTAGTCTAGGATTAGTTTAATAAATTATGCCATGTTCAGTTTAGAATTAGTTTAGTAATTATGCCATATTTAGTTTTATAAGTTTAATTAATTATGCCATGTTTAGTTTAAGATTAATTTAATTAATTATGCCATGTTTAAGATTAACCATAGTTAATTAGTAGTTTGATTATGCATGCTTAGTAATTAATCATTTGATTAGTTAATTGATAATTATGCCATGATCAAGGGATAGTGAGGAAGCATGTGATGATTATCAACCAATTACGTGATCATCCACTATACATGATGTGGTTTAGTTATTGATCAATGTTATGTTTAATTTATTTTCTATTGAAATTGTGCTTATTAATACCTTTTATTTGTTGACGAAGGGATGAAACCCTATGTTTTGTAATAATTGACTTTTTACCACAATTATTATGAAAAATTATTGTAATCCTCAATCCCTCCCCCATATTTGATAGAAATGTAATCAATTCTCCTCCCTCTTTATATATATATATAAATATAAACTGTAAACACTTCACATTGATGCGTTCGAAACTAGCAAGTATACTAGTCGCACAAGTAATAAAGTGATAAGTAAGATATCGTTCCCACGAGGATTGATTCTAATTGAATTTGTTATTTCCAGCAACAATAAACTAAACAGGGGGGATTTTTGTTGAATGATTTACTAAATGAAATAAGAATGCAAGTAAAGAATAACAAAACAGAAAGTAAATTTGAATGAAAAATCCAGGGGAGAAAGCTGGTTAAGGGATCCTTCTCTACCACAAGATATGGATTTGCGAATTAATTGTAGAATTGTCATCTAATTACAGCATTGAAGTTATCAACCGTAGATAATAACAAGCTCTATTACCCCAATCTTTCCTTACTTTGTTGTTAAATAAAACAAGCTCTTATTTAATCTCTATCCATTAAACAACCTAGAACAAGCTCTCTGAGTTTAATTCAATAGATGCAGTATGATAAGAAAGATAGGTTGATCTAAGCAATAAACACACAAGCTCGGATTATTTAACTTAGGTTATATTCTCCAATTGTAATCTCTGATCACAATTTTGCTACTAATGATTAGAAATCCAAGACAATTACGGATCAAGATTTCTAGTCTAGCAATAAATCACAACCAGATTATATTCAGTTGGCCACTCAAATACAATCAGCAAGCAATCATAAGCCTTAAATATGGGAGAATACAAGCAACTTCAATTAGAGAATTGGATAACAATTCCTTACACAATCAACTTACAAAAACCATATCAGGGGCTTTGAAATCACCCTCAACCAATTCAGATTCAGTTACACATGTTTAAGAACGTGGTAAATACAATACAACATGGAGACATTCCAGAAAATGAAAGGGAAGGGAAAAACTTAGCAAATTTGATGTAATTCTCTTTGGATTGTAGTTCTTCCTCTTTCCAAGCTTCCTTTCTCCTTCAAGAACTCCAAGAGATGAAAGAATTCCAGAGCTTCAGCCTCCACCACGTTCTCCCCTCTTCAAGTTATGAAAATAAAACCCTAAAATGTGTTTAAATACTCTGCTACAGTGACTTGCTACAGTGCCCCGTATTATACATGCTACAGTGACTTGTGGAATTATATTTCTATACATCTCACACTGTTTTGATTACACTTTTGGTACACTGAATGGATTTATAAACCGTAAATTTCTCCAGAAAATAGACTTCGAGAGCTTTCCAACGGTATATAACATGTCATCGGGTTCATTGTATATCAATACAATTAAATCCGAGAAGATCACTGACTAGGAGAGGTGAAAATGAAGGGTTTTACTCCATTTTTGTGCAAGTTGCTCCAAAACTCCTACAAACATCAAAACCACACAAAAACATAAAAATACCAAGGAATAAGCAAAGAAACATGGACGAATTGATATAAAAGTAATACGTAAATAGACACCTATCAAATTCCCCCACACTTAGACTTTGCTAGTCCTCGAGCAACTAAAATGATACAAAACAAAACTAAACCGAAACAGAATCAAAGAAAAATTAAAACACACAAATGCTTCAACTTGCAAATAGGCCTCAAAGATTGTACTTAATTATAACCCAAGGAATACTTCAAAATAATGCACTTGATCAAGAATTTATCTCAAAAATTAGTTTCGCTTCACTTCAATTCCTCAAGTGTGTGTGTGTAGAGCCATTCTCACCTAATCACTTGTACCCCGGATGAGTTTATGCATAAAAATGAATCATATTTAATATTGAAGATGTGTGTATAAATGAACTCCATAGGCTTGCTTTTCAAGTCACTCTCCACTAATGTAGACATGCACAACACCAAGGATCAAGTAGAACTTTATTAAGCTTGTAACGTTTGGCTTGGGTGAAGGTATGATAAAGGATAATAATTTGTCTCAAATCAACCACAAACACATAAATCATTCAAGACTATGTAGAGCTCAACCCTATAACACAACTTCTTTTCAATTCACCAGGTTACTCCCCCAAACTTATTTAGAACACTCAATCTCTTTTTTTTTTTTTTTTTTTTGCAGAAAACAAAAGAAAACTACACCCCCACACTTTGTTGTTTCATTCTTTTAAGAACACTTAAGGGTATAGATCTCTTATTCTTCTTCTTTTGTTCTCTTTTTTTTCTTTTTTTTTTTTTACACTTCCCCTCCCCCACACTTAAACAACACATTGTCCTCAATGTGTAAGTACGTGGACGATAAGTACAGATTGGCTTTTTTTTCTTTTTTTTTTTTTTCTTTTTTTTTTCAAACACAATAGGACTCACTTGCATTGCTCATGACACATCCCAACCTCCTCTAACTTCCCAAAACCAGAACATAGCTCAGAATTTAATTGTGAATGATCTACATGCTCATAGGTAAGGGATAAAATATTTGGAACAAATTCATTTGAGGTTAGGAAATCTTTTAGTGAGTTAACAAAGAAAAAAGGCTTACAGAGGTTTAAAGGGGTAACTAGGGATCAATTTCAGTCAAGGTTGGCTATTAAGGCTCAAACGGTCCAAAGATGGCCTAAATCATTTCCCCAATGTTGCACAGTCTAGGATTTCGTCTTGAGTGACCATCAAACAAGTTCTAGAATTCATTGAAATCTGAAGAAGCATTTAAATTACATAAACTTTCTCTAAGTGAACAAATAACTCAGTGATAATAGCTCAGTGCTCAATGTTGCGCAAGGAATCAAAAGCAAAGCGAAAACCAATAGACATTTCAAGCACACAGATCCATGCATCATTTATCATTTCCAAGAGTTATTCTTAATTCAATCATTATCTTATCATCGACCCACAAAATGCAAGAACAGAGGTACGTGGCGTTGTTACACCTGAGTCAAGATTGTATATTTCAACAATCCTTAGGACCAGTAGCCCGCAGACTTAAGGTTTCCAGCCTATATACCTTTATTATGAAGGAACAAAACAAGAAACAAGACACTTCAAACAACATGAAATAAACAAACTACAGATTTATTGAGAGAGATTGCGTTTCAAGAGTTAAGGAAACCCCATATTCTGCCATTCTCAGGTTTTTTCACAATGTTTTTTTTTTTCGAATCGAAACTGATAAAGACAAAAACACACAACAACTCAAAATTACATAAAACTAAACTTACTCAGAAAATAATAAAGTCCAACAACTCAGTAAACACAAACAAGGCAGTTAGAATAGGTCTAAAAAGTTTAGAAGTTAGCCTCCTTATTCAGCCATTATGGATTGAAGAGATCCAGAATGCGTTTCAAGAGAACTTGAACTTTTTAAGCCACCACTCTAAAACTGAGATTAGAAAATATTACCTGGGGCGAAAGAAACAACCTACAAAATCTCAAAATAAATAACATGAAAAACTTCAAATAAACACAATAAAAAGAAAGCAAACAAAAACGAAGCAAACCAGCAAATAGAGATTACAGATGGAGTGTTAAATACAGTTTACGCCTCTTATTGCCTTCTCCAAACCAATCAATCCGAGCTGTTGTTGGATCAGGCGAATAGACGAATTCTTGTAGTTTGTCAATTAACTCCCCTGCCGTTGAAGCTGTAACAAGGATTTGCCTCGCTAATGGTGAGATAAAATTTTTTTCTACAGCTTGATCAAGAAAAGACAACAAACATCAAAAAAATTATTGACATTTAACAAACCAATGGGTTTTTTATGGATGTTTAGCTGTGCCCAAGAGGTGATTTGAAATATCTCCTCTAATGTGCCATAACCACCGGGAAAAGCTATAAATGCATCAGATTTAATGACCATATGTGCAATACGCTCATGCATGCTAGAGACCTGTAACTCTTCCCCCATTGTGTTGCCTATGATATCTCGCACAGCTAAGGGTTTAGGGATAATGCCGAGAACTTTACTTCCTCCCAAGGATGCAGCTGTCGACACACACCCCATTAACCCAAGACTACCCCCTCCATAAATCAAATGAATACCCCTCGCAGCTAATGTCCTACAAAGATCAAGAGCTGCTGTTGTAAACTCTCCATCTTTACCAAATTGCGATCCACAAAATACGCATATATTTTGGAATCACCGAATTGGTGTTTTCTCCATTTGTACAAGTGCTCTAAACTTGTGTAAGACAATGATGCACGTTAGGTATTATGTGATTCAAGTGCAAGACAGGTTATGAAATGACATTTCAAAATATGCAGCATGGATATATACACACGTAAAACTCTCAAATTTGACACATGGGGACATAATTTCGGTGGGGGTTGCTCGATGCAGATTTATCGCCCCGAGATTTGAAAAAATAGATATTCTTTCGGTGGGGTTTGACAAAACCTCCACACTTGTCGCCCACGTGTGCATGAAAAAATGGAGATAAACTTTCGGTGGGGTTTGAAAAAAACCGCCACACTTGTCTCCCACATGAAGCATGAAAAGTAAAGATATACTTTCGGCGGAGGTTGACAAAACCTCCACACTTGTCTTCCACGGGTGCTTATATCATGGGGTAGTCATCTGGTTTGTCAAAAAGAAAACTTGAAATTAAAACAAACAAAATCAACAAACAACAACAACACAAAAACAACATTGATAATCAGATCAAACGAAACAAGAAAGAAATAAAATTCGACAACAACAACACACATTCAAATATACAAGTAGTTGTGATTGTGGCTCACATCTTCCTCTGGTTTTACGTCCAGTAACGGCTGAAACGCCTTCTATGAGTCGGGGATTTGCTTCCCATCCAGTTTTCTTATAAACTGGCAAACAGGGTCGTTTTTAGTCAGATTCCCTAGACTATAACACTGCAATTCATCACGAAATTGTGTCCATAGATTAAGCAATTCACGTTGAACAAGTCCACAAGAATGTGACTCAAGAGTTAATAAACATTATCCAGCGACTCATTACTCAAACAATTCTTAATAAACGAAAGTTTATCTTCTCTGTTCCTAGACACAAAACCTAATGAACGACAAGTCTGGTTACAATTCCATCTAGCACATTTATAACATACTTGTAACCTTTTCGCTCTTCGCCTCTTGGCGTAGTAGCTCTTTCCTAGACCAGGCATGTATTTTGCGAGATTAATGTCCGGCTCACCGGACAATCTCACCTTGGCTTGATAAGCCATCGGATATCCGCAGGCAGATTTAAGAGCATCAATGCCCAAAGTCAAGTGATCCGTACTTTATAAATTTTAAACACAGCATTTTGAGGAAGTGAAGGGAAATATTTACGAAGGTTCGACAGAAAGATATCCGCATCCATTGAAGAGAAGAAAAGGAGAGATATTACCGATAATGCGATTGAGTTTGTTCTTCTCCCAGATATGCACGTTTCAAACCTTCGAACAATGGCTTCAACTCCCGTTTGAATGTTTCCTCAAGCTGTTGCACAACTGAACTCGAAGCACGGAATAATCAAATTAAACACAAGAAAGGAAAAGAAAAGAGCAAAAACGAAACTAAAGACACGTAAAAGAGATAACAACACAATAGCAAACAAAAGTAAAAAACAAGTAAAAAATATAAAAACAAATGAGACAGATGGCAAAGAGAGATAAAACATGATCAATTTGATGGCCTACGAAAGGAATCTCCTCGAGACACAAAAATCGATCATTATTACCTTATTTTATTTTTCTTTTCTTTTTTTTTAATTTATTTTGCAAAAACATGGGGTTGCCTCCCAATAAGCGCTTGGTTTAACGTCCTCAGCCTGACGTTGGTTCAATCATGGGAGGATCCAATTTCTGTTGTGCTTCTCTAATGGGCTTGGATCCCTCTTCTAACAAGATACGGTCAATGCATATGGATGGCCTTGGATTTCAATAATTGTCCACTCAAAAGCTATTTTGTGATCTGTAAGTATTCGGACGAGTTTATCTTCTTGTATTCGTGCAAGGCCCATTTCCATTGTTACTCGCAAAGTATCATTCTCACCCAAGAATCCATAATTCAAATGATCTGGAAGTGACTTAAGCTCCAAGGTATTGGCTTTCATCACAGAGGGAAGAAGTTTCTCATTAGATAAAGGCAATTCAATGTACGAAACATCATACCTATTTGTGGTGATAGCTATAGTCTCATCCAAGCTTGTCACAGCTTCCTCCACTTCTTTAGACACTTGTATCAGCTTTCTTGGTTCTTTGAAACTTTCTATCCTTATGTGTTTACTAATAGCAACATCCACTCCATTCTTGCGAGTTAACTCAAAACATTGTTGTGGCAAATAATCAACAACATCAACTGCAAAAACAGAATGTAAGTCATTAGAGTACCTCATTTCCTCAAAAATATTAAAACATATCACCTTGCCATCAAACTCTATTGTCAAAGTGCCATAATGAACATCAATCTTGATTCTAGCAGTTTTCGAGAATGGCCTCCCTAAAAGAATCGGTGTTGGATTAGGAGATGTCTCATCCTCTATTTTAAGGACATAGAAGTCTGCTGGAAAAACAAATTGATTCACCTGCACAAGCAAATCTTCCACAACTCTTTTGCGATATGCATTAAAATGATCAGCAAACTGAATGGTAATACCAGTTTTCGCAAAAGGTCCAAGATTTAAAGAAGCATAAATAGAATATGGCATGACATTAATAGATGCTCCTAAATCTAATATAGCTCTTTCAAACTTGGTATTACCAATGGTGCATGGAATGATGAACGTACCTGGATCTTTGCATTTTGGAGGAATTTTTCTTTGCAATATAGCTGAAACATTTTCCCCCACACTTACTTTCTCAATTCCCTTCAACTTTCTCTTGTTGGTGCATAACTCCTTAAGAAATTTTGTACAACGAGGTACTTGCTCAATAGCATCCAGAAGTGGTATATTTACCTCGATTTTGTGAGAAGTTTCCAGGATTTCTTGTTCTTGTTTCTCCTTCGTTTGTGCAAATCTACTAGGAAAAAGTGGAGGAGAAACATATGAAGGAATGGGAGTTATAGGATTTACCTGAGAAGTTAGTGTTTTGTTCATGGTGGAATTGGTGTCATCTCCTTCATCAGTTTGTGATTTCTTTGGTAGGACATCTAATTGCTCTTCATTTTGCAAAGTTATCGCACAAGAATTCTCTATTGGATTGATCATCGTTTGACAAGATAATTCTTCTGAGCCTTGGCCCTCGAATTTGCTCATGCTAGTGGCCAATTGTCCCATTTGATTTGCCAGGTTTTGGATACTTGCCCCAGTTTCCTGCTGGAATTGCATTGTGTTAGTGGCAAGTGCATTAACAATGTCCTGGAGAGACATACCTGATTTTTGTGAAGCTGGTTGCGGTGCTGGATGTGGCATTGGTGGTGGTTGCATTTGAAAAGTTTGCTGCACTCTAGGTTGATTGAAACCTTGTGGCCGATTTGGTATCACATTTGGAGTGATTGGTTGATGATTCCAGAAACTAAAATTATGGTGATCTTCCCATCCAGCATTGTAATTGTTAGAGAAAGGATCATACCATTGCCTCGTTTGTCCTGGAAATCCACCCATGGCATTGGCTTGTTCCATATATTCTTCTTATAAAGTTGGATACATGTCGATTGGATGCTCCATCGTAGAATATATCCCACATTCATAAGATTTTTGCATATCTCCTGCAGCCATGTTTTCCACAAGAGAGGTTAGCTTAGAAAGTTGTTGTTCAATGTTCGGAGTGCTTACCTCATTTACTCTCCATGGTAGTTGTGGCTCAAATTCGCCACTGAATTGATGGGAGTTGACACATCCGAAAAAGGATTGTCTCCCAAGTATAGGAGTGTCGAAGTAATAACACCCGGTGAGACTGGGGTCGATCCACGAGGAAGGGAATTTAAGCGTTACAAATTATAAGCTAAACAAATGTGATATGGATGATTCAAAGAGGTGACATGATATTATCAACAAGTATGTAAGATGGTAGGTGGTATTACCGACCATTCAAATATAAAACAAAAAGCAAGAGGAGGTAAAACCATCCCTGGAAATATGTGGTATAACCAACCATAGTAACTTAAAGAACAATGTCATAAGGTGGTAGAACCTACCATAGTAAATAAAATAAAAAGTTCATAAACAATAGAATAATTAAAAATACAAGAGGAATTAACACAATAACAATGAAGGCTAAGGTTAGGGGATCCGCCCTTAATATTTCAAATAAGGATAATTAACCCATTTTAGTTATATGAATTATATTTGTTTCGTTACCAATATTTATACCACTTCTTGTAAATTGGTTCAAGCATCCAATGTGCCAATCACCATATGTCTACAACAAATCAAGGTTCCTAACTAGATTCGTGTCGGTAAGGAAGAACCATACATCATCTAGAAAGGATCCAAGCATTTTATGTGCCAAGGATTGTCGACAATGGATCAAGACCTCCACTTTTCGAGTGGTGTCAAGATTGATTAAGAAATTAAATATAATCATATTGAATAAACATTATAAGATTAAGATTATTAAGCACATATTAAGGGTTAGAGAATCCTTATTCTCATATCAAGAGTTTCACCCTTTCACCTTAGCAAAAGAGAAATTAGAAGAACATTATAATAGAAAGAAAATAAAATGTAAGGAAAATGAAATTCATTAATAACATAAACACACAAAACACAATACAAGATCCTAGCCAAAGCCAAAATGTTCCAGCCAAGGCCAAGATGCCCTAATGGGTCACAAGGCACCTCTATTTATAGATACATCCAGGGGCAAACTTGTCAAATTACAAGGGCATAATTGTCAAATATTAGTTGTAAATATCTTTGACAATTGGGATCATTAGGCACCGACTTTGACCATCAATTTTGACATTGAAATGTTGATGATTTTAATCACATGTCTTCAGGAAAGTTGTAGATATTTCTCTCAGCTTTCTAGAACATATTGATTTGCACAATTTGGATAAGTATTTTGAGAGATACAGTCCAAATACTAAGGCCTGGTCAGACTGAGCCGAGACTATAGATGGGTTCACTTCAAGCCCAATTTTGGTCCACTAAGAGCCCGAATTTGATGATGCTTGTGAAATGCAATCTTGTAGACAATTGAATCAGCTTTCCCAAACATTAAGAATTGCACCATTCTGATCTATAAATAGAGAGTTATGCCTATTTTACCGAACCTGTAACAAAACCAAAATTAAGAGGAATTAATTCCAAAGATGCAAATGCTACAAATATGCTTAAGTTGAGAATTTTAATGACACTATTAATGCAATATGATGAACTAAACTCTTATTAAACATGCATATTTACGTGTTCATCACCATCAAACTCTATGATGAGAGTGCCATCATGAAAATCAATCTTGGTTCTAACAGTTTTCGAGAATGGTCTCCCTAAAAGAATCGGATTTGGATTAGGAGATGTTTCATCCTCTATTTCAATGACATAGAAGTTTGCTGGGAAAACCAATTGATTCACCTGCACAAGCACATCTTCCACAACTCTTTGGGATATGCATTAGAAAGATCAGCAAGTTGAATTACAATACTAGTTTTTGCAAGGGGTCCAAGATTAAAAGAAGCATAAATAGAATATGGCATGACATTAATAGATGCTCCTAAATCTAACATAGCTCTTTCAAACTTGGTATTACCAAATGTGCATGGAATGATGAACGTACCTGGATCTTTGCATTTTAGAGGAATTTCTCTTTGCAATACAGCTGAAACATTTTCCCCCACACTTACATTCTCATTTCCCTTCAACTTTCTCTTGTTGGTGCATAACTCATTGAGAAATTTTGTACAACAAGGTACTTGCTCGATAGCATCCAGAAGTGGTATATTTACCTCGATTTTGTGGGAAGTTTCCAGTATTTCTTGTTCTTGTTCCTCCTTCTTTGATTTTGCAAATCTGCTAGGAAATGGTGGAGGAGTAACATAAGAAGGAATTTGAGTTTTAAGATCTACCTTAGAAGATGATGTGTTGTTCATGGTGGAAGTGGTGTCATCTCCTTCATCAGTTTGTGATTTCTTTGTCAGGTTTTGGATACTTGCCCCAGTTTCCATTTGCTCTCCATTTCGAATTTGCTCTCCACTTCGCAAGTTTTATCGCACTAAGCATTCTTCTTGGATTGATCACCGTTTGAGAGATAATTTTTCTGAGCATTGGCCCTCGAATTTGCTCATGCTAGTAGCCAATTGTCCCATTTGATTTGCGAGATTTTGGATACTTGCCCCAGTTTCCTGCTGGAATTGCATTGTGTTAGTGGCAAGTGCATTAACAATATCTTCGAGAGACATACCTGAGTTTTGCGAAGCTGGTTGCGGTGCTGGATGTGGCATTGGTGGTGGTTGCATTTGAAATGGTTGCTGCACTCTAGGTTGATTGAAACCTTGTGGCCGATTTGGTATGGCATTTGGAGTGATTGGTTGATGATTCCAGTAACTGAAATTATGTTGATCTTCCCATCCAGCATTGTAAGTGCTAGAGAAAGGATCATACCATTGCCTCGTTTGTCCTGGAAATCCACCCATGGCATTGGCTTGTTCCATATATTCTTCTTGTAAAGTTGGATACATGTCGATTGGATGCTCCATCGTAGAATATATCCCACATTCATAAGATTTTTGCATATCTCCTACAGCCATGTTTTCCACAAAGAGAGGTTAGCTCAGAAAGTTGTTGTTCAATGTTCGGAGTGCTTACCTCATTACTCTCCATGGTACTTGTGGCTCAAATCCGCTACTGAATTGATAGAAGTTTACTGCCATGTTTTCTAAACACAAACAATCAGAAAGAAAAACAACAAAAATACGAATCAACAATGAAAACAAAATAACAAATCGATTAGAAAATCAATCCCCGGCAACGGCGCCAAAAACTTGATGCGTTCGAAACTAGCAAGTATACTAGTCGCACAAGTAATAAAGTGATGAGTAGATATCGTTCCCACGAGGATTGACTCTAATTAAATTTGTTATTCGAAAGCAAAAACAGAGTAAATGGGGGGTTTTGTTGATTGATTAACTAAGTGAAATAATAATGCAATCGAAGAATAACAAAACAGAAAGTTAATTCGAATGAAAAATCAATGAGAGAAAGCTGGTTAATGGATCATTCTCTACCACAAGATATGGATTTGCGAATTAATCGTAGAATTGTCATCCAATTACAGCATTGAAGTTATCAACCGTAGATAACAACAAGCTCTGTTATCCAATCTTTCCTTACTTTGTTGTTAAATAAAACAAGCTCTTTATTTAATCTCTATCCATTAAACAACCTAGAACAAGCTCTCTAAATTTAATTAAATGGATGCATTACGAAAAGAAAGACAGGTTGATCTAAGCAATAAACACACAAGCTCGGATTATTTAACTTAGGTTTTATTCTCCAATTGCAATCTCTGATCACAATTTTGCTACTAATGATTAGAAATTCAAGACAATTACGGATCAAGATTTCTAGTCTAGCAATAGACAATATCCAGATTATAATCAGTTGGCCACCCAAATACAATCCAGCAAGCAATCATAAGCATTAAACATAGGAAAATACAAGCAACTTCAATTAGAGAATTGGATAAAAATTCCTTGCACAATCAATTAACAAAAACCATATCTAGGGCTTTGAAATCACCCTCAACCAATTCAGATTTAGTTACACATATTCAGACAGAATACAAATACAATACAATATGGAGACATTCCAGAAAATGAGAGGGAAAGGGAAACTTAGCAAATTTGATGAAATCTATTAGGATTTGTAGTTCTTCCTCTTTCCAAGCCTTCAATCTCCTTCAAGAACTCCAAGAGATGAGAGAAATCCAAAGATGCAGCCTCCTCCACGTTCTCCCCTCTTCAAGTTATGAAAATAAAACCCTAAAATGTGTTTAAATACTCTGCTACAGTGACTTGCTACAGTGCCCCGTATTATACATGCTACAGTGACTTGTGGAATTATATTTCTATACATCTCACACTGTTTTGATTACAACTTTTGGTACACTGAATGGATTTATAAACCGTAAATTTCTCCAGAAAATAGACTTCGAGAGCTTTCCAACGGTATATAATATGTCGTCGGGTTCATTGTATATCAATACAATTAAATCCGAGAAGATCACTGACTAGCAGAGGTGAAAATGAAGGGTTTTACTCCATTTTTGTGCAAGTTGCTCCAAAACTCCTACAAACATCGAAACACACAAAAACATAAAAATACCACGGAATATAGCAAAGAAACATGGACGAATTGATATAAAAGTAATACATAAATAGACACCTATCAATATCCCAAGAAGAGTACCCACGACTCACAAGTCCAAAAGGAAATAACAAAGCCCAAAGGCCTCAAACAAACAAACGAAACATAGAGTCGAAGGCCCCAAACAAAACAGACGATGGCAAATAGTCCCAAAACCAACCACAACGAAGCTATCATCACCATAAACAACAAAACAAAAGGGCGCATTTGCCCAATTAAACAAAATAAATTCAAAAAACAAACTAACGAAGAAGTCCCCATATGGCACGAAGCTGAGGAGTGATCACGTACTTGGCTTCAATGGTTAGAAGTCGAGAGCGAACCAAAGCAAAAATCTCGTTAATCACTTGACAACGAGTCCGATGACCCTGTTGATACACACGATCATTTCTCTCATACCATAGAAAATAAACTGTAGCAGAAAAGACCAAACGTGCAAGGATATGCCCAAAATTCTTCCTGCCCTAAAGATGAAAAGAAGCCCAATGAAGTAAAGAGAGCCAACCAAAAGATGGCCAAACAATAAGGGTCTTAGCTAAAATCTCCCCCCATACAGAAGACGAGAAAGGACAGCTAAAGAAAAGATGATCGTGAGTGTCATTTAATGAAGCACAGAGAACACAACCCGAAGAAGATAACATGCCATGACACCGTAGCCGATCTATAGTACGAAGACGACCCAATGAGGCGAGCCAAAGAATAAAGGAGTTCCTTGGAGCATGGCCAGGGAACCAGAGAAGATGATGAAAGGAGTTCACTGATCGTCTACTCTGTAGTAATTCCCATGCTGAGTTAATGGAGAAAATATTGGAGGTGTGGCCCTTCCAAACAATATGGTCAGGAGTCCCTATCATAGGTCGGATGTTGACAGAGTCCCAAACCTGTCCAAGGACCGGCCCACCATCAGGGAAAGCCCAATCCCCATTCCGAATAACAACTGAGACCTTTGCATCTAAGGGAAGACCTATATATGATAGAGTCCTGAAAGAAAACAAATCACAAAGACGTCCCTGCGACAACCAGTAATCCTGCCAAAGTGAGGTATCACGTCCATCTCCAATACAAGAGACAAATTTACCCCTACACCAATCCCGACTGTGCAAAATCTTCCTCCAAGACCAGGAGGCTCTAGAAGTAACCCGAACCTGCCAAAACGAGCGACCCCAAAGGAGTACCTTATGAACCCAAGAAGACCATGTGGAAGACTTGTCAGAAAGAAGTCTCCAAACATGCTTCAGAATAGCAGCACGATTCCACTCCTTCACTCGCTTAATTCCCAATCCCCCTTCCTTCAACGGATAGCAAACCGAATCCCAAGCTACTTTGGCTCCAGAACGAGACAAAGAGATTCCTTTCCAGAGGAAAGCAGTTAGAATACCCTCGATCTTTCGTACCACAGTTGTCGGTAATATGAACATAGATGACCAGTAGACTTGGATGGAAAATAGTACCGACTTAATCAACTAGAGATGGCCAGCATAAGTCAGCACAGCAGATGTCCATAACTTGACCATCGACAGAATCCGTTCTATCAATGGAACACAATCTGAAAGGTGCAATCTGGTGCTGATCAGAGGCACCCCCAAATATCGGACTGACAAACTCCCCATTTGAAAACTCAAGATGGAATGCAATACCGCTCGATCCTCATCATTGACTCCAGAAAAGAAGACATGACTCTTGGCCGAATTCGTAACTAAACCAGAGAGCTCTGCAAACTCCTACAAAGCAGCACAAACCACACTAATAGAGGCCATATCTACCCTGTAAAAAACCATCAGATCATCTACAAAACAAAGATGAGTAAGAGAAATCTGCTGGCATCTCCAATGGTAACAAAAACCAGGCCGCTGAGAGGCCTCCCAAAGAATACCACTCCAACCCTTCATGGCTAACACAAAAAGGTATGGTGACAACGGATCACCCTGTCGAACACCTCTGGAGGTGGGAAAGAAACCATGAAGCTCGCCATTTAAAGCAACCGAGAAATGTGCAGAATACATGCAGGTCGCAATCCATCGAACCATACACTCTGGAATACCAATCGTCCTTAACCCCAAAAGGATGAAATCCCAACTAACAGTATCAAAAGCTTTGCGAATATCCACTTTTAAAGCGCACCGGAGAGGCGAATGCCCAAGATGGTAATTATGCATGAGCTCTTGAGTCAATAGAATGGCATCAGAGATCCTCTGACTTGGGACAAAAGCAGACTGTGAACTCCCAATTACATCAGGTAAGACTGCTTTGAACCGATTCACAATCACTTTGGAGATGCACTTGTAAAGTACATTACAATAAGAGATTGGTCGAAAATCACTCATAGTTCTCGGAGACTTAACTTTGGGGACCAAGGCAATCCTAGTGGCATTAACACACTTCGGCATCCGGCAAGTCACGAAGAAGTAGCGCACAGCAGCCTTAAACTCCACACTAATAATATCCCAAGCCCTTTTGAAGAACAGGGAGGTATACCCAACCGGTCCTGGAGCTTTACCATCGGGAATCGAAAATAAAGCTGACCTGATCTCATCATCAGTAATAGGGCACACCAAAGAAGGCAGTATCTCCTCAGAAACTCTTCCAGAGAAAAACCGAGAAGCATCTACAAGAGAAGGGCAAGAAGGAGCTGTAAGCAATTTCTGAAAATACCTCATAGCTAGATGACCTAAGTCACCTCGATCTGTAACAATGGTACCATCCTCATCCTCAAGCTGATGAATTTGATTCCTGACTTATTTATGGATCAAAGACTTGTGAAAGAACTTGGTATTTTGATCCCCCAAAGAGAGCCATTGGATCATTGACCTCTGTCGAAAGAAAGCCTCTTCATCCCTGCACAACTGGGAATACTGCTTAGCAAAATCCCTCTCAGCCAAAATACAATCTGGGGAATAAGGGTTCTCATCCACAACAGCCTGAGTCGTGGCCCACTGAGCTTTAGCCTCAATGACCCTACTAGAGCTGTGACTAGAAGCCTTGGCATGCAAAGTCTTAAACTCATGTTTCAACAAACCCAATTTCTGCGTGATTCGAAACATAGGATTCCCGTCCACAGGCATAGACCACACTATCTGAACAATCTCTAAGAAATCTTCTCGGTCAGCCCAAAAGTTCAAATTTTTAAAAGGACTGGAGGTCTGCCTACGTTGATCTCCAAACCTGATGACCATAGCACTGTGATCAGAAGCATCTCGTGGAAGAATCTCAGAAGCTGTGTTTGGCCAAGTTAAGAACCATGAAGCACTGCCAAAACTCCAATCAAGAGTCTGAAGAATAGTACGCTCTCCCTACTGCCCATTATGCCAGGTATACCAGAGCCCAAAAGATGGTACCCTGATCAACGCTGCATCATGAACACACTGACCAAACTCATCCATATAACCATGCCAAGCCCGATCCCCTCCAACTCTATCCGAAGAGCGTAAAATCACATTGAAATCACTCAATGCCAACCAAAGTAAGTCACCAAAATCCATGGACTGAGCTCTAATAAAGTCTCATAAACTGTTGTCGAACACCTGGATCTTTAGAGCCATAAACAAAGATCAAACCGAAAGAAACCCTATCTGATAATCTGGTAGCCCGACAAATGATCCATTGTGGAGAAGACTGCAAACTAATCAAACTGTACAAAGTAGGATCCCAACACACCAACACTCTACAAGCAATTAACTTAGTGGCATTGGAAAAGAACTTCCAAGAAGGACAAATATTGGAAACAACTGAAGCAAGGTGTCGCTGATCAACCTTAGTCTCTAAGAGACCAATCGAACCTAAAAAATACTTAGAAATCCAGTTTCTAATTGCCCACTGCGTAGAGAAGCCATTAAGGCCTCTAATGTTCCAACTTCCTATCATAGGAAACTGGAAAAATCTCATACCTCAATAAATAAATCATCAGAGGCGCATGGCCCCTCTACCCCTATTGCCACCCTTTTTACTCTGAACCTTTCT
This sequence comes from Boswellia sacra, assembly GCA_013180625.2. Taxonomy (NCBI): domain Eukaryota; kingdom Viridiplantae; phylum Streptophyta; class Magnoliopsida; order Sapindales; family Burseraceae; genus Boswellia; species Boswellia sacra. The sequence continues at coordinate 26,483 of SNVD02010039.1, forward strand.
ACCCTGACCCGCAGGACGGATAGGAACAGTGGTAGGTGGTCGACTATCCAAAGGTGCCACAGTGGATTTTGGAGAATCTGGGGCAATAAACCTCTCTGGAGGATCAATCCCTGAAGAATCAGGCAAAGCAGCTATAGGGCTAAAAGAGCACTTCAAAATCTGATCCTGCTGTGCTACAATAGGAGATAGTGAATCAGACTCAGAATCTGAACCATTGGTTGTAACCTTACCTAACTTATTAAAGATCATATCAATCGAATCTGTCTCTGTAGTCACTGCATCTGAAGTTAGTAGAGCAAGAGGTCTGGCTGGTATGGAATTAGTAACAATACCTTTACCCTTATCTCGTATAACTAGAGTTACATTAGCAGCAATAATCAGATCCTGATTAGTCTTAATATGAATTGCTGCTACAACAGCAGTTTTAGTAGTGTTCCCCTTGTCTCGCAACATAGGAGCTGTATTAGTAACTAACGCCTCGACCTCTGTAGGAGTAGAAGGCACAACAGGCACAGGACAGGTATGCCCAAATAAACAACACTTGGAACAGCATTTCGATTTCCATTCATATTCCACTCTAATCTTGATAGGCTCAGAGGATAGCTTACACTGGATCTCAAAGTCCTGCACTGGAGAATGTTCTGCATCTATCTCAACACAAACCCTGGCATAGGATAACCTAGTACACTCAAAAGTCATCTTGTCACATGATAATGGTTGACCAACCATACTAGAAACAACACTGAGTGCTCTGGTTGATCATAATGGAAATGGTAGTCCATGTAACCGAACCCAGACTGGGATCCTGGAAATCCTACTCTGGTCAAAAGAGAAATGAGGATTCCACTGTTGGAGAATGATGTGCTTCCCACCAAACATCCAAGGCCCTCTCTCTAAAATATCATGAACCTCCTCTATAGTTCTAAATCTGAATATCAAGAAACCGTCCCAGTAGAGCGGACATCCTCCAAACCACTAGACTGCCATGCACGCTGATGCGTTCGAAACTAGCAAGTATACTAGTCGCACAAGTAATAAAGTGATAAGTAGATATCGTTCCCACGAGGATTGATTCTAATTGAATTTGTTATTTTCCAGCAATAATAAACTAAACAGGGGGGGTTTTGTTGATTGATTAACTAAACTTAATACGAAAGCAAATGAAGAATAACACAAAGCAAAGTTAAATGGAGTGAAAAATCAATGAGAGACACTTGGTTAAGAGTTCATTCTCTGCCACAAGATATGAATTTGTGAATTAACATAGAATTGTAATCCAATTACAGCATTGAAGTTATCAACCGTAGATAACAACAAGCTCTGTTATCCCAATCTTTCCTTACTTTGTTGTTAAATAAAACAAGCTCTTTATTTAATCTCTATCCATTAAACAACCTAGAACAAGCTCTCTAAGTTTAATTCAATGGAAGCATTACGATGAGAAAGATAGGTTGATCTAAGCAATAATCACACAAGCTCGGATTATTTAACTAGGTTGTATTTTCCAATTGCAATCTCTGATCACAATTTTGCTACTAATGATTGGAAATTCATGACAATTACGGATCAAGATTTCTAATCTAGCAATAGACAACAACAGATTATATTCAGTTGGCCATTCCAAATACAATCAGTAAGCAATCATAAGCATTAGATATGGGAAAATACAAGCAACTTCAATTAGAGAATTGGATAACAATTTCTTACACAATCAACTCACAAAATCCATATCAAGGGCTTTGAAATCACCCTCAACCAATTCAGATTTAGTTACACATATTCAATCAGAATAACAAATACAATACAGAGAAATTCCAGAATTGAAAAGGAAAGAAAGAACTTAGCAAATTCTTTGAAAATCTTCTTTGTAGATGAATCTTCTTGGAATTGTAGTTCCTCCTCTTTCAAAATCTTCTTTCTCCTTCAAGAACTCCAAGGGATGAGAGAAATCCAGAAATGCAGCCTCCTCCCACGTTTTCCCCTCTTCAAGTTATGAAAATAAAACCCTAAAATGTGTTTATATACTCTGCTACAGTAAATTGCTACAGTAACCCGTATTTAATAACATGCTACAGTGATATATGGAATTACAAATATACACTTCTCATACCATTTTTATCACAACTTTCGGTACACTACATAAATTCGTGAACCGTAAATTTCTCCAGAAAATAGACTTCGAGAGCTTTTCAATGGTATATAGCATGTTATCCGGTTAATTGTATATCGATACAATCAACTCTGAGAAATTGGTTGATTAGCAGAGGTGAAAATGAAGGGTTTTACTTCATTTTTGTGCAAGTTGCTCCAAAACTCCTACAAACATCAAAACCACACAAAAACGTAAAAATACCAAGGAATATAGCAAAGAAACATGGACAAATTGATATGAAAATGATATATAAATAGACACTTATCACACGCATAGCAATGGAACGTGCAGCACGGAAAGGCATAGTATACCCCGAAAAAAATCCCACAATACAACGCAACCAATTAGCCCCAGCATCATCAACCAAATCATCAGGGAGCTCAAGAATCGAACCCGGGTCCTTCTGGGCTATCGAGTCAAGATAAAATCTAGTGCTGGCCTCAGTAACCCGAACTCTATCAGCCCAAGAGCCGGGTGGTTTGGGTAAGGGTTATTTATGGGTAGTGTTTCGAGCAGGTGGGCATTGGGGCTGATTAAGTTTGTTAGGGGTAGAGGTGGCCATGGTGGGTTGGTGTGGTGCAGGCTAGGAAATGTGTGGTGAAAATAGTGGGAAAACTCCAACCCGTAGCAATCAACCCAAATCAACTCCAAAACTCCAAAATATCCAACCAACAATCAAATCAACCAAAGCACTCAACCGAAATCAAACTCCAAAATCAAATATCTCAAAAACAGTCAAATCAATCAAAGGTAGGATTCCAGAGCCAACCAAAGCCCCAAGATCAATAACAAACCCAAAAAACCAATCCGAAGCATTAAATTTTCCAGAATGAAACCAATCAAGCCTCAACAAATTCAACACAATGACTTGATTCCGTTATCAACCAGGCCACAAATCAGCAATATCCCAAGTAGAAACAATTCAAAAAATAGCAAACACAAAAGAAGAAGCAAGAAAAGAGCACAAGAAATGCAAACCGATCACCAATCGAGAGCCATATTCCCATTTAGGCAAGGTTATGAACCGAAATCTCTTTCGTTAGACATCATATGACCACCCAATATATGCCACTGGAATCATGTGTCCGATGGCTTCCAAACCCTATTAGATACGCCCAAATCCAACAGGTGGATCGGATGATAGAGGCAGAAAACCGTGGTTGGTTCACACAGGCTAAGCCAAAAAATTTTCTAGTGGAGTTACTGTTTCAGTTGATATCTCCCTCCTCTGATCTTTTCTGGAAATGCCCTAGGCAGGGTTGGAACCGGCTTTGAGTCAGCTTTCCAGTGCCGTATGGCCAGCTCAAATTTAATGGCTGGATCAACCCATATAGGCTAGAAAGTGCGACAACATTGATCAGGAAAGTACAGAAACAAGATCCAGAGGTGTTAATGTCCAGGCCAATATCTTCTTCCACAGGCAATTTCAACCAACCAGCTAGATGGGGTTGAATCGTCTGGAAGTCAGCTTTCCAACGCCATATTATATACTCAAATCTAATGGCTGGATCGTTCTGTAGAAGCAAAATAGTGCGACTAAGTCGATCTGTCAGCTCCAGAATAGAATCCGATGGTGCTACTGTTCTCAGCAATAACTTTGGCCACCGTGATGTGCCAGATACAAGCCCACCAGGGTTGGAAGCGCTCTGCTCAGCTTTCCAAAGCCATATTGCAAGCTCAATTTCGATGGCAGAATCCTCCCTAAAGAGCAAAAGAGTGTGGACTGTTAGATGAAAGTTTGGAGCAGAGTTACCTGGCGGCGTTATTATTCCAGTCGATTTCTCCCACTTCTGACGGGGCTGACCTCCTACCATACACTGTTGGAATCGTGAGTCCGTTAGCTTTCCAACGGTACCACTATTGCTCAAAGTTGATGCCAAAATTTGACTGTAGGGATCAAGATCAGACGGCTGGTTTAATACTGCTATGTTATTATTAACTGTGTTCTGTTACGTTGTTCATAACAATTTTTTTTGTGTGTACCCGATATTTAAACTTCTTATGTATCCATGTGTCAAAATGTCATGTCAGCATTATTGAATTGAGAAGGAGAAGTCTTAGTTGCAGGAATCCTAATTCTATTAAAATTTCTTATTCAAATTGGAATCAAATTTGAATTGTTGTCTTTTAATGAAAGTTATGAAACGGTTTTGGAAATAGATTTCACATTAAATTTTGTTAAAAACAAAATAATTTTTTTAAGGGTCGAGTATATTTCAAAATAGGATTAGGGCTTTTTCCTATTCATACTTTACTTCAACAATAGCTTCTCCATTATCCCGCATCTTCTTTCTCCTTGTCTCTATTTTTGAAGAATTTGTTGCAGTCTCCAAACCCTAACAATGGCGTCCTCAGCCAGTTCTTCATCTTCTCTAGCGACTCTGATTACAACAGAAGTAACAGCATTCAGTCATCTCCAACGCAACACACACACCCAGAAAACACTGTTGATCCTGCCATCAGTGAGGATATGCAAGTGCCTGTGAGGAAGATAAAGAACAAAGTCAAGCCGAAATACAACAAATTCCTCACAGTAGATATCAAACAGAAGTTTGTAAAGTTCACTTGACAACAAAAACTGCAAATGGAAAGGCCGATAAAACTATTAGATTTCGACTCCTATGGGCTGAGTGAGATGATTGAGTCTATTTACTGGACTCGCACGGTATCAAACTTCTTACCCCCTATGAAAACTTTAATTCAGGAATTTTATGCGAACATCTCTTCTGCCATTGATGATCCTAAAAGTTTTTTGTATCACAAAGTTTATTGTCGAGGAAAGTTTGTCAAGTGCTCTCCCAATGTTATAAACACTTTCCTAGACACTCCCATAGGCAGTCTACATGCATTAGATGAAGAATATAACATGGCCAAAGTAATAGAGAAATTGACTAGTTGAACAGACATTGAATGGAAACCAAGAGATGGAATAGACCAGCAGTACCTTAGGAAGAAAAATCCAGTATTGCATAAGGTAGCTTAGTTTAATTAGCTTCCTTCTTCCCATCAAAATCAAGTTCGAGAAGACAGAGTGAAATTTTTGTATTGTTTAGGCACCAATCGACCAATGAACTTTGGTCTGTTAGTTTATAGATCCATTGTTTAGATTGGTTCATATCACTCTAATTATTATCTGCTTGTGTTTCCTTGTTTGATTCAAAGGATTCTTGCTCAGAATAGCATCCCAATGAGCTCTCATGAACAAACTAAAACTCTGTCTAAAGCCATTACAAAGGGATTTCTTCAAAGATTGCATGATAAATCTGACTTACCTGTACCTGAATTAAAGCCCAAGAGAGCCAAGAAAAATCAGTTGAATAATATTGAAGAGCAACTTGTACTGATTAACTCTGCCTTTACAGAAATTGTGCAGGATTTGAAGACAATTAAACTCAAGCAATCTGTTTTGGAAGCAATGTTTGTAGGACATCCTAGTACTACATCAGAACTACCAACCACAGAGACTGACACTGGAGTTCCAGAGAAACCCGCAGAAGAGATATCTGAAGATGATGCACCTCTGCCTGCAACAGCTACTCAAATGCTAGCAGCAAGTCTAGTTGCACCATTTGCTATTAAGCAAGACAAAACAGCTGCACAGAATCAAAAGGAAAGGATAATCAAGTCTCCTACCATAGGATCTAGCAGGAAGGGAAAGAAGAAAATTGATGTGGAGAAGAAACAATCTGACCAGAAGAAGAAATAGAAAATAGAATCATTAGCTCCAGTCTTAAAAGATGAATCTGTGTCAGATGAACCAAAACAAGTCAAATCCGAAATGGAACAGCCTTCTCCACTTGCTAAGACAGAACCTCAAGATACCCTTCTCCCTACAGTAATTGAAGCAGAACCACATACCTCTCCATCACCGATTCAATCACCATCTCCTCCAGTAGATGAGTCACTGGCTCCCACTACAAAACAGCATGCAAATGCAATAGAAACTAGTGCAGTAAGAATAGAGAGGGAGATTCGCAAAGTTGTAGCTGAAGTTATTGCAACTTCCTCTGATACAGCTGAGGCACAACCAGCAGAAGTCCCCTCTGAACAGCCAATCTCCACTCCTAGACGTAGGATCAAATTTGTTGCTCGCAGAACCATCAAGCGCCTTGGTAGTTCCACCTCTCCACCGGTTCGCAAGTCTCCCAGACTTCGTTAATTTTGTCCCCTTGTGCTGAAATCAAGGGGGAGATAAGGAAAGGAGGAGGGAGGAGGAGCGTCGTTCTTATTTTTTGGTGTTCTTATTGCAGAACTGTTTCTGATCTTTTTGAACTGTTTTTTTCTTCTTTTCTAACTTTATTATTATTATTATTATTATTTTTGCTTGAAGGTGTAAGTAAGAAGTGAGGGGGAGACAGAACTAAACTTCTTATGTTGAACTACTTATGTTGTGTGTGCATTTGATGAATGTTTTAATTTGCTTTGAATTGTCTTGCAACGTTATAATGATCATGACAGTGTTCTGTTATGAGTATGAAAACAGTTAGGTGTTGGTGTTTTCATCACAAGTTGTCAAAAAGGGGGAGATTGTTAGTGTCTGTGTGTTAAGCTAATGTCGAGAGTTGTCGAGTGTTGTTGTCGAGCTGGTTTTCAGTGTTGTGTTGTTGCTTTGACCAGTGTCAAGAATATTGTCGAGATGTGTCGAGTTGATTGTGTAGCTAATATTGTCGAGTGAAGTCAAGTTGTCGAGTGAAGTCGAGAATGTCGAGTGAAGTCGAGTTGTCGAGGGAAGTCAAGGTGTCGAGTTTGTCAAGTGTTGACTATCGAAGTGTCGAGTAGATGTGCAGTGAAGATTTATGTCGAGACCATTGTGTTAGAAGTGTCGAGTGTTGAGCATGGTTGTTGAGCACTTATGCTGAGAGCATTGACAATGAGATTTTTGGTTACAACATGCATGTGTCATGCATGTGTTACGTTTTGATCAACTTGTGATGAAACAAGAAAATTAATTTAATTATTATTTTACTGTTTCTAGAGTTATATTTTAGGAAGTAATTGATTTATAAATATATCCTAAGTATAGGATAATATCTTGTATAGAATAGGAGATTATTTATTTATCCTAATCTCTTTTGGTATTTAATCACTTCCTATTTTATCATAATCCTAATGTGATGTTGATTAGATCTTTTACAGGATTTCTAGGAGATTTCATCCAAGCCTCTATATATATATTTTCATGTAATAACCAGAAGCGGTGACATTGAAAAAGAGAGAGATTAACTGGTTAGCCAATTTGGTTGTGAGAGAGTTTTGACTTTGGCATTCCATGATTTTATAGAAGATTTTCAACGCAAATTGGGATACTTTGTTAATTCAATTCTTTAAGTCTTTGATTCATGTATGAGTGGTAGAATTTGTACATGAGTTGTTGATAAAAAGTCTGTGAGAGTTAGTAGACACTTGGGATAACTTGTGGGTTAAGTGTTTATGTAATTTAATGTCAGACAATGATAGTTATGTATAACTTAACAGTGTGTTGTTAAGTTATCTTCGACAGAGAGTGGGCAGTGTCACTAGAGTTTAAGATCTTGGTGAGATTTTGTTTGTCAAAGATTAGGTAAGTGTGTGAGAGAGAGTCAGCACTGTAAAAGGTCCTAAAGATTGTGCAAACAAGAACTTAGTGAATTGCAGCTCTATAGATGTCTATGAATGTAGGTTTTATAACCGAACCATGTAAAAAATCCTCTTATGCCAACTTACGTAACAGTTGACTGTTTTATTTTATATAACTGTGTACTTCCAGAACTTTCACTTTGGATTTGCAAGGTTGTAAAAATCTTGTGAGTCTTCCAATTCCTACAAATTGTTTGCGATCTCTTGAAACTCGTCTTTTTCACTGCACCAAACTTGCGAGTCTTCCAAGCTCCATAAATGGTTTGGAATCTCTCAAATCTTTGTCTCTTTCTCAGTGATCTAAACTTGTGAGTCTTCCAAGTGCTATAAATGGTTTGAAATCTCTTGAAACTTTGAAGATTGTTTCGTGCACAAAACTTAAGTCTTCCAACTTCTATAAATGGGTTGAAATCTCTTCAAACTTTGGCATCAATGGTTGCTTTGAAATTGTGAGTCTTCCAAATACAATAAATGGTTTGGAATCTCTTAACACTTTATCTCTCTTTGGCTGCATCAAACTTGAAAATATGCCAGAGACTTTGGGGCAAATAGAAAGCTTTAGGAGTCTCAATTTAGGTTACATTGCTATTAGAAAACCAGTGCTGTCCATTTTTCTTATGAAGAATTTTGGAGAATTATATTTTCATGAGTGCCACTACAAAATTTCGCCAGCTTCTTGATGCGTTCGAAACTAGCAAGTATACTAGTCGCACAAGTAATAAAATGATGAGTAAGATATCGTTCCCACGAGGATTGATTCTAATCAAATTTGTTATTCGAAAGCAAAGACACAATAAACGGGGGGTTTCGTTGATTGATTAACTAGATGAAATATTAATGCAAGTAAAGAATAACACAATACAAACTTAATTGAAGTGAGAATTAATCAATGACAGAAATCCGGTTAAGGGATCATTCTCTCCCATAAGATACGGATTTGCAAATTAATTATAGAATTGTCATCCAATTATACCATTGAAATTATCAACCGTAGATAAAAATAAGCTCTGCTGTCCCAATCTTTCCGTATTTTGTTGTAAAATAAAACAGGCTCTTTATTTAATCTCTATCCATTAAATAACCTAGAACAAGCTCTCTAAATTTAATTCAATGGATGCATTATGATAAGAAAGATAGGTTGATCTAAGCAATAAACATATAAGCTCGGATTATTTAACTTAGGTTATATTCTCCAATTGCAATCTCTGATCACAATTTTGCTACTAATGATTAGAAATTCAAGACAATTACGGATCAAAATTTCTAGTCTAGCAATAGACAATATCCAGATTATATTCAGTTGGCCACTCAAATACAATCAGCAAGCAATCATAAGCATTAAATATGGGAGAATACAAGAAACTTCAATTAGAGAATTGGATAACAATTCCTTACACAATCAACTTACAAAAACCATATCAGGGGCTTTGAAATCACCCTCAACCAATTCAGATTCAGTTACCATGTTTAAGAACGTGGTAAATACAATACAACATGGAGACATTCCAGAAAATGAAAGGGAAGGGAAAAACTTAGCAAATTTGATGTAATTCTCTTTGGAATGTAGTTCTTCCTCTTTCCAAGCTTCCTTTCTCCTTCAAGAACTCCAAGAGATGAAAGAATTCCAGAGCTGCAGCCTCCACCACGTTCTCCCCTCTTCAAGTTTTCAAAATAAAACCCTAAAATGTGTTTAAATACTCTGCTACAGTAACCTGCTACAGTGTCCCGTATTATACATGCTACAGTGATTTGTGAAATTACATTTCTATACTTTTCACACTGTTTTGATTATAACTTTCGGTACACTGAATGGATTCATGAACCGTAAATTTCTCTAGAAAATAGACTTTGAGAGCTTTCCAACGGTATATAACATGTCATCTGTTTCATTGTATATCAATATAATTAAATCCGAGACGATGATTGACTAGCAGAGGTGAAAATGAAGGGTTTTACTCCATTTTTGTGCAAGTTGCTCCAAAACTCCTACAAACATCAAAACCACACAAAAACATGAAAATACCAAGGAATATAGCAAAGAAACATAGACGAATTGATATGAAAGTAATACATAAATAGGCACCTATCACTTCTGTTGCTTTGATGTTACTGTCATTATCAGCTAATTCGTGTTCCTTAACCAAATGATTTTGTTTCACTGCCTTCAAGCATCAATCGACTTTCAATGCTTCATGATCTTACGTTGAATGATTGCAAGAGGCTTCAGATTCTACCAGAACTTCCTTCTAATATACATCCTTTGAGAGTAGTTGATTGTACTTCATTGGAAACATTATCAAATGCATTTAGATTGTGCAACTCAGATCGGTTAGATATTTCATGTCTAAACCACTTGAAATTGCTTGATGGTAGTAGTGTGGCATTGTCGACACTCAATGATCATCTTAAGGTTGTAAAGACAGCTCACTGTGTACAGCTGGAAGGAAAATTAGGGTTACTAGACTTTGTTTCTAATCCAACGTTTAGTTTGTTATTTAACCATTTTTAACCAAGTTAGTTAAGGTAGTTAATTCCTCTGTTTTAGGACATTCTAGTCTATGCCATGTGTCCTGGTTTCATTGGTTGATGTAATTATTTCCTTGTTAGCCAATACCTGGCAACTAGGTTGTAACCTCTCTTTTGTTGCATATAAATAGAAGCTTATCCTCACAGCAGCTCAAGGCAGCTGAGTGAGCTGAGCAGTAAACTTTTCCAAAAAATTCAAGTTGGTATCAGAGCAACAGAAAAGCCAATGCCATGTCTTTTGGGTCAGCTAATAAGAGTATCACTAGCCATTTTTCTGGCTCTTCTTCTCAAGCAAGCCTCTTTAATGGAAGCTCACCCTTTGGCAACTCATTAAGTCAATCTTTTCCCATCAAGCTGGATGAAGACAACTTTACAATCTGGAAAGCAATGGTTCTACCAACTCTTAGAGGATATAAATTAGAGGGATTTGTTCTTGGAACCAAGCCTTGCCCACCTGAGTTCATCACAATCTCATCCACCTCTGAAGATGATACAAGCTCCCAGCTCCAACTCAACCCTGTACATGATGAATGGATCTCAACTGATAGCCTGCTGGTAGGCTTGTTACTTGGTTTAGTCACAAATGAGGTTGCTGCTCAGGTAATAGGCCAAACTACCTCCTCTCATGGTTTGTGGAAAGCACTAGAACAATTCTATGGTGTCAAAAACAAATCCAAAATCTCTAATCTTAGGTTTGACCTACAAAATACTAGGAAAGGATCACTTAAAATGAGTGAATATCTTACAAACATGAAAAAGATTGTTGATAATCTAGCTGTTGCTGGTAGTCTAATTCAGATGAGTGACTTAGTCTCCCTTATTACATTACGGTTGAATGCTGACTACACTCCCATTATAGTTTAGATTCAGTCCAAAGATGAGATCTCCTGGTAGGAATTACAAAGAACTCTACTAAGCTTCGAAAATAGACTAAAAAAGCTCAACAATTTTGGCAATCTTAGTCTAAATCAAGCTTTTGCAAACATGGCTTTTGGAAAACAAAGTCAAAACTCGCAGGATAATTACAAACAAAGTGGGAACAAGAACCATAATCAAGGTTTTGAAAGAGGTTCCAACAGCAACACTTCAAGAGGGAGAGGTGCAGGAAGGTTTGGCAGCTCCAAACCAATTTGCCAAATATGTGGCAAGATTGGACATCCTGCCTCAATCTACTTCTATAGAACAGTTTTAAGCTTTATGGGATCCTCAAATAAAGGAAGGAATAACAACAACAATAGGCAAGGATTTAAGAGAAATAACAACTCACAACAGCAAGGTTTTTCTTAGCAAGGTTTTCATTCATAGAACTTTCCTCAACAAGCATTTTATGCCACTCCTGAAACAATTGCTGATGAAGCTTTGTATGCAGAAAGTGGAGCAACTAATCATGTGACATTTGAGCTAAGCATCCTCAACACCAGAAGTGAATATGGTGGTAAGAAATCTCTCATTGTTGGTAATGGAAACAAACTGAGTATTTCACATATTGGACATTCAAAATTGCCTACAACCAATTCCATTTTGAAACTGAAAAATATTTTGTTCGTGCCTAGAATCACCAAGAACCTTTTAAGTGTGTCAAAACTTACACAAGATAATAGAGTCTTTGTTGAGTTTCATTCTAACTTCTACCTTGTGAAGGACAAATGAACTCACCAGGTGCTACTGCAGGGGAGAGTTAAAGAAGGCCTTTATCAAATTTGTTCAGGTATCAAGTCATCTAAAAGCCTACCCAAAGCTCATGAAGGAAACAAAGTCTCTAAGTGTCTTGTTGGTGCTATCTCTTGTCATCAAAAGTCTTGTTTTCCAGTTAAGTTAGTATCTTATAAGTCAACTAGGCCTTGCAATTTGTCTATTTCATTTTCAAAAATTTCGCCAGATGAAAATCAAGCTAATATCTGGCATCAAAAACTTGGACATCCATCTGTTAAAACTTTGAGTCAAGTCCTGAAAATTTGTAAGAAACCTTTTGAGATTAATGAAAGCTTGAATTTCTGTGATGCTTGTTCGTTGGGTAAATCACATGAACTACCTTTCAAAAATTCAACCAGCAAAACAAAGCAAATTCTAGACTTAATCCATACAGACCTTTGGGGTCCAGCTCCTATTGCATCTAGCTCAGGCTATAAATACTACATCAATTTTGTCGATGACTACAACAGGTTCACTTGGATTTTTCCACTCAAGAGCAAATCAGAGGCCTTATCCACCTTTAAACAATTTAAAGCCTTTGTTGAGAAAAAATTTGAGAGGCACATTAAAAGCTTACAATTAGATTGGGGAGGGGAATATACAGCTTTTACTCAATTTCTTAACCTTAATGGAATTGAAACTAGAGTTGCTTGTCCTTATACTCATGAGCAACAAGGCTGATGCGTTCGAAACTAGCAAGTATACTAGTCGCACAAGTAATAAAGTGATAAGTAGATATCGTTCCCACGAGGATTGATTCTAATTGAATTTGTTATTTCCAGCAACAATAAACTAAACAGGGGGGGATTTTTGTTGAATGATTTACTAAATGAAATAAGAATGCAAGTAAAGAATAACAAAACAGAAAGTAAATTTGAATGAAAAATCAATGGGAGAAAGCTGGTTAAGGGATCCTTCTCTACCACAAGATATGGATTTGCGAATTAATTGTAGAATTGTCATCTAATTACAGCATTGAAGTTATCAACCGTAGATAATAACAAGCTCTATTACCCCAATCTTTCCTTACTTTGTTGTTAAATAAAACAAGCTCTTTATTTAATCTCTATCCATTAAACAACCTAGAACAAGCTCTCTAAATTTAATTCAATGGATGCATTACGATGAGAAAGATAGGTTGATCTAAGCAATAAACACACAAGCTAGGATTATTTAACTTAGGTTGTATTCTCCAATTGCAATCTCTGATCACAATTTTGCTACTAAGGATTAGAAATTCAAGACAATTACGGATCAAGATTTCTAGTCTAGCAATAGACAATATCCAGATTATATTCAGGTGGCCACCCAAATACAATCCAGCAAGCAATCATAAGCATTAGACATGGGAAAATACAAGCAACTTCAATTAGAGAATTGGATAACAATTTCTTACACAATCAACTTACAAAAACCATATAAGGGGCTTTGAAATCACCCTCAACCAATTCAGATTCAGTTACACATGTTTAAGAACGTGGTAAATACACTACAACATGGAGACATTCCAGAAAATGAAAGGGAAGGGAAAAACTTAGCAAATTTGATGTAATTCTCTTTGGATTGTAGTTCTTCCTCTTTCAAGCTTCCTTTCTCCTTCAAGAACTTCAAGAGATGAAAGAATTCCAGAGCTGCAGCCTCCACCACGTTCTCCCCTCTTCAAGTTATGAAAATAAAACCCTAAAATGTGTTTAAATACTCTACTACAGTGACTTGCTACAGTGCCCCGTGTTATACATGCTACAGTGGCTTGTGGAATTATATTTCTATACATCTCACACTGTTTTGATTAGAACTTTTGGTATACTGAATGGATTTATAAACGTAAATTTCTCCAGAAAATAGACTTCGAGAGCTTTCCAACGGTATATAATATGTCATCGGGTTCATTGTATATCAATACAATTAAATCCGAGAAGATGGTTGACTAGCAGAGGTGAAAATGAAGGGTTTTACTCCATTTTGTGCAAGTTGCTCCAAAACTCCTACAAACATCAAAACCACACAAAAACATTAAAATACCAAGGAATATAGCAAAGAAACATGGACGAATTGATATAAAAGTAATACATAAATAGACACCTATCAAATTCCCCCACCTTAGACTTTGCTAGTCCTCGAACAACTAAAATGATACGAAACAAAACTAAACCGAAACAGAATCAGAGAAAAATTAAAACACACCAATGCTTCAACTTGTAAATAGGCCTCAAAGATTGTACTTAATGATAACCCAAGGAATACTTCAAAATAATACACTTGATCAAGAATTTTATCTCAAAAATTAGTTTCGCTTCACTTCAAGTCCTCAAGTGTGTGTGTGTAGAGCCATTCTCACCTAATCACTTGTAACCCGGATGAGTTTATGCTTAAAAATGAATCATATTTAATAGTGAAGATGTATGTATAAATGAACTCCATAGGCCTGCTTTTCAAGTCATCTCCACTAATGTAGACATGTACAACACCAAGGATCAAGTAGGACTTTATTAAGCTTGTAACGTTTGGCTTGGGTGAAGGTATGATCAAGGATAATAATTTGGCTCAAATCACCCACAAACACATAAATCATTCAAGACTATGTAGAGCTCAAACCTATAACACAACTTCATTTCAATTCACCAGGTTACTCCCCCAAACTTATTTAGAACACTCAATCTCTTTTTTTTTTTTTTACAGAAAACAAAAGAAAACTACACCCCAACACTTTGTTGTTTCATTCTTTTTAAGAACACTTAAGGGTATAGATCTCTTATTCTTCTTCTTTTGTTCTCTTTTTTTTCTTTTTTTTTCTTTTTTTTTACTAGACTTCCCCTCCCCCACACTTAAACAACACATTGTCCTCAATGTGTAAGTACGTGGACGATAAGTACAGATTGGCCTTTTTTTTCTTTTTTTCTTTTTCTTTTTTTTTTACAAACATAATAGGACTCACTTGCATTGCTCATGACACATCCCAACCTCCTCTAAGTTCCCAAAACCAGAACATAGCTCAGAATTTAATTGTGAATGATCTACATGCTCGTCGGTAAGGGATAAACTGTTTGGAACAAACTCATTTAAGGTTAAGAAATCTTTTAGTGAGTTAACAAAGAAAAAGGCTTACAGAGGCTCAAAGGGGTAACTAGGGATCAATTTCTGTCAAGGTTGGCTATTAAGGCTCAAACGGTCCAAAGATGGCCTAAATCATTTCCCCAATGTTGCACAGACTAGGATTTCGCCTCGAGTGACCATCAAACAAGTTCTAGAATTCATTGAAATCTGAAGAAACATTTAAATTACATAAACTTTCTCTAAGTGAACAAATAACTCAGTGATAATAGCTCAGTGCTCAATGTTGCGCAAGGAATCAAAAGCAAAGCGAAAACCAATAAACATTTCAAGCACACAGATCCATGCATCATTTATCATTTTCCAAGAGTTATTCTTAATTCAATCATTATCTTATCATCGACCCACAAAATGCAAGAAAAGAGGTACGTGGCGTTGTTACACCTGAGTCAAGATTGTATATTTCAACAATCCTTAGGACCAGTAGCCCGCAGACTTAAGGTTTCCAGCCTATATACCTTTATTATGAAAGAACAAAACAAGAACAAGACACTTCAAACAACATGAAATAAACAAACTACAGATTTATTGAGAGAGAATGCGTTTCAAGAGTTAAGAAAACCCCATATGCTGCCATTCTCAGGTTTTTCCACAATGTTTTTTTTTTTAAATCAAAACTGATAAAGATAAAAACACATAACAACTCTTAATTACGCAAAACTAAACTCACTCATAAAATAACAAAGTTCAACAAGTCAGCAAACAAACACAAGGTAGTTAGAATGGGTCTAAAAAGTTTAGAAGTTAGCCTCCTTATTCAGCCATTATGGATTGAAGAGATCCAGAATGCGTTTCAAGAGAACTTGAACTTTTTAAGCCACCACTCTAAAAACCGAGATTAGAAAATATTACCTGGGACGAAAGAAATAACCTGAAAAAGCTCAAAAGAAACGACATGAAAAATCTCAAATAAACACACTAAAAAGAAAGCAAACAAAAACGAAGCAAACCAGCAAATAGAGATTACAGATGGAGGGTTAAATCCAGTTGACGCCTTTTGTTGCCTTCTCCAAACCAATTTATCCGAGCCATTGTTGGATCAGGTGAATAGACGAATTCTTGTAGTTTGTCAATTAACTCTCCTGCAGTTGAAGCTGTAACCAGCATTTGCCTTGCTGACGGTGAGATGAAATTTTTTTCTACAGCTTGATCAAGAAAGGACAACAAACCATCAAAAAAATTATTAACATTTAACAAACCAATGGGTTTCCGATGGATGTTTAGCTGTGCCCAAGAGGTGATTTGAAATATCTCCTCTAATGTACCATAACCACCCGGCAAAGCTATAAATGCATCGGACTTAACAACCATATGTGCAATACGCTCATGCATGCTAGAGACCTGTAACTCTTCCCCGATTGTGTTGCCTACGATATCTCGTACAGCTAATGGTTTAGGGATAATGCCGAGAACTTTGCTCCCTCCTAGGGATGCAGCTGTTGACACACACCCCATTAACCCAAGACTACCCCCTCCATAAATCAAATTAATACCCCTCGCAGCTAATGTCCTACCAAGATCAAGAGCTGCTGTGGTAAACTCTCCATCTTTACCAAATTGCGATCCGCAAAATACGCATATATTGCGAATCGCCGAATTGGTGTTTTCTCCATTTCTACAAGTGCTCTAATCTTGTGTAAGACACGTTAGATATTATGCTTTTCAATTGCAAGACAGGTTATGGAATGACATATGAAAATATGCAGAATGTATATATACACCCAAAAAACTCTCAAATTTTGACACATGGGGACATACTTTCGGTGGGGGTTGCTCGATGCAGATTTATCGCCCCAAGATTTGAAAAAATGAGATATGCTTCGGCGAGGTTTGACAAAACCTACACACTTGTCTCCCACGTGAAGCATGGAAAATGGAGATACACTTTCGGCGGGGGTTGACAAAACCCCCACACTTGTCTCCCACGTGAAGCATAAAAAAATAGAGATACACTTTCGGTGGAGGTTGACAAAACCTCCACACTTGTCTCCCACGTGTACTTATGCCATAGGGTAGTCATATGGTTTGTCAAAAAGAAAACTTGAAATTAAAACAAACAAAATCAACAAACAACAACAACACAAAAACAACATTGATAATCAGATCAAACGAAACAAGAAAAAAAATTCTACAACAACAACACACATTCAAATATACAAGTAGTTGTGATTGTGGCTCACATCTTCCTCTGGTTTTACGTCCAGTAACGGCTGAAACGCCTTCTATGAGTCGGGGATTTGCTTCCCATCCAGTTTTCTTATAAACTGGCAAACAGGTCGTTTTTAGTCAGATTCCCTAGACTATAACACTGCAATTCATCACGAAATTGTGTCCATAGATTAAGCAATTCACGCTGAACAAGTCCACAAGAATGTGACTCGAGAGTTAACAAAACATTATCCAGCGACTCATTACTCAAACCATTCTTAATAAATGAAAGTTTATCTTCTCTATTCCTGGACGCAAAACCTAATGAACGACAAGTCTGGTTACAATTCCATCTAGCACATTTATAACATACTTGTAACCTTTTCGCTCTTCGCCTCTTGGCGTAGTAGCTCTTTCCTAGACCAGGCATGTATTTTGCGAGATTAATGTCCGGCTCACCGGACAATCTCACCTTGGCTTCGATAAGCCATCGGATATCAGCAGGCACATTTAGGAGCATCAATGCCCAAAGTCTAGTCATCCGTACTTTATAAATTTTAAACACAGCATTTTGAGGAAGTGAAGGGAAATATTTACGAAGGTTCGATAGAAAGATATCAGCATCCATTGAAGAGAAGAAAAGGAGAGATATTACCGATAATGCGATTGAGTTTGTTCTTCTCCCAGATATGCACGTTTCAAACCTTCGAACAATGGCTTCAACTCCCGTTTGAATGTTTCCTCAAGCTGTTGCACAACTGAACTCGAAGCACGAAATAATCAAATTAAAAACAAGAAAAGAAAAGAAAAGAAAAGAAAATAGAGACACATAAAAGAAATAAAAACACAAGAGCAAATGAAAGTCAAAAACAAACAACAAAGCAAATGAGACAAATGGCAAAGAGAGATAAAACCTGATCAATTATAATAGCCAATGAGAGGAATCTCCTCGAAACACAAAAATTGATCAATACTACCTTCTTTTCTTTGTCTCTTTTTATTTATATTTCAAAAACATTGGGTTGCCTCCCAATAAGCGCTTGGTTTACCGTCCTCAGCCTGACGTTATCTGTCCTCACCCATCAAGATAAGTTGGCTCATAGAGAGGTACCTCATCGATGTCCTGCATCAATGAATTCTCATAGTAAG
>SNVD02010040.1:0-44021 GCA_013180625.2 Boswellia sacra
TCGAGTGATGATGCATCATCCGACACTCTACACTTACATGTCGAGTTGTGTCGGATTCACAACCAACACTCGATATCAGCCTATTTGCGAAGACATCGAGTGTCGAATGATGAATCCGACACTCGACACTTACATGTCGAGTCGTGTCAAGCGCTATCGAGCTCGTCGAGTTTTGTCGAGCGTTTTGGCAGGTTGCTTGTTTTAACTTTTTTTTTTTCCTTTTTGCATCATATTTAACTATAACGGCCTTGTATTTGCAGGTTAAAGTAAATGGCAAGTGAATTGTAGACAATAGAGGATGTCATTTAAGGGGTTATATTTAAGAATACAAATTTGATGGATTAAATTGATATAATTTTATAATTTAATTTCGCATCCTGGGTTCAATTCCCGATCCCCAGCCTTGGCATCTCTGCCCCGACCCCGGCCGGGTATAAAAATCGCACCCTGGTCCCGGCTAATTACCCCAATTTTTTGGGTATTTCTCCGACCCCGCATGATCGGATTTTCTAAGCCCCCGGCCCGGCCAGATTGTTTTGCCATCCCTAGTAGTGACTTTGCTTTCAAAACACTTTACTATGCTTATTCCACGAATTGGATATTCTATATCTAGAGTTGGGTTTCCCTTCATCCCCTAACCAAACACCATTTATTTAAAAATAAAAAATAAAACAAGAATTTGGGTTTTCTCGCGCGGAGTAGGGTTTAAGGCTGGTCCGAGCAGGGTTTAAGCTCTCTTTTAAATTCGGGAATTAGAGATGGTAGTGATGTGGCATAGAGCTGGTCGGAGGCCCGGCTGGAATATCCGGCGGCTTTGCACTACTGTACGACGTCGTGTCGAGGATGAGGGTGACTGGATTTACTCCTCAGAGTGGTGGGGAACTAATTCCTCCAACGGCTACACTGTTCTCCACTCAACTTCCGAGAAAGGAAACGGCGTCATTTCAGTCGTGGCTTACCCTTCTTCTAGACCCGTCAGTCCCCCTCCCCCTCTCTTTCTGAAATCACTATGATAATATAATCATGATAATTGTTTTACTTATGGAATTGTGATATTTGGATTTAATCAATTAACTTAGAGCAAGGAAACCTGGCCAGTGATGGAGAGCTGGCTGCACAAGAGATATGCGGAGCTCCATTCAGGTCATGGAGACAGTGAACGCTTTAGGATACTTGGATACCAGTGGCGCACGCTTCGCTTTAATGATTATACTCGCCAGAGCACTGTTAAAATCATGGCGGCCTGCAGGGAATCAGAGCCCACCGCCGTGTGCTTTATGCAGCAGCCACATATTCTTGCTGTTCCGTGTAAACCCCATTTCATTTTCTTGTTTAATTTATTTGGCAACTTTGGTCTGCTGCTTTCCTTTCATTGAATAAAAGTGTGGTTATGCCCTTAATTGTTTCAGAATTGTCAATGCTGCTTCTTTTTGTTCCTTGCGGGTCACTTTTATGACTGTCAGAAGCTTAGGCTTGTTGGTCTTATGAATTTGTGATTTAGTTTTCAAAATAATTTAAAAAATGAATCTATTGTTTTGTGAATTATGAGTTTATTTATGAAGCATATGCAATAGGTAATGAATTCTGAAAATGCATTGGGTGATTCGTCATCAAACCAAGAACCACAGAATGCGGGCTCGTCTTAGGTGGCCTATTCTAGAATGTCCCTTAGAAACAAAATGTTTAGGAATTCAGCAATATAAAATTTTGTCATGGTGGCCATTTGATCTACTCTCAAGAAGCCTTATAACTTGTTTAAATTGATGGAGTTTTTATCTCTTCTTTAGGGTTCTAAGTTTTTAGATGGTGGCTACACCTTTACAAATAGGGATCTCTTCCCCGTTGGATAATCATGGGAGTTATAGAACCCTCTGATGGCTGTTTTTATTGGACTTTCCCCTCTATAAGAGTTTGTATATTTTACATTCTATTAGAGTCTTTGTTATCTCGGTGAGAGGAAAATCTATTCTGCATGTAAATAGAACTTTTGGACATGAAGATATATTTTATGTATGGTTGCATTGTGTAGCTGTACTGACAAACCCCTCTAGTAAAAGATATATATGATACATCTTCATACAAATGTGCCAACTACTGGCAGGTTCTTATTGAGTTGTTAGATATTAGATTGATTCAGCCTTCATCAGGGTCTGGTAACTCCGGTTGATTTATTGCTTGGGCGAAGACTGACCCCATTGTAATTGTTGGACAAGAAAAAGGATTTAGCATGTCATCTTCTACAGCCATAGTTAATGTAGTATATTATAGTACTCAGAATTAGTGGCTTGAAATAGAGCTTCAGCGCTTGTAACAGCATCATTACACTACTCAGCTGAATAGAAAGAGCAAAAAAGGAAAATTTTCTTAAAAAAAAAAAAAACTTAGTTGCCACCTTGTGGATCTTAACCATTCATTAATAATAACTTTGTTATAGAAGCTTCTGTACTTGAGAAATTATTCTAGTTTTTAATTAGTTGCCATTTTACCTATGATGAATTGACTTGGTTGATCAATCGTTAGAATATAAATTTCCCCATTGATAGCTTAATTTAGCTTTGGAATCTTGGTTATTATGTATTAATCAGTTAACAATGAAATATAAATGTCTTATCACTATATTAGGGTATTGTTTGTGTTGCTTGTTATGTTAAGACTAGCCAGCAGAAAGTAGAACATAAAAAGGAGTTGCTTCACACGAGTTCCTCTAAGTGGTTAACTGGTTGCAATCTTGTGAATTTGAACTCCCTATAGCTTGTAACTGAATGCTATGCTTGCATATTGTAATTGTTTCACATTTTATTATTGGTGATTTTTTGGAGACTTGAATTTTTGTTTTGTTTTACACTATGACGGATGTGATATCTCATCTTTGTTCAAAGTTCTTTGGCTTTTCCAAAACTGTTCTCTTTTAATGACTACTTATTGATGTCACAGTGCTCTGTTGATGGTGTCTACTTTTAAAGTTAAGCTTCTTATACTTGATCTGTGTCTCTGTATGTTGGTGTCAGTATAAGTTTTCATTTATATCAGCCTTTTAATGGTTTTAACATCATTGTGCAGATCTGAAGAGTATGGTTTCAACTGGGTTGGCTACTATAGGATCTTGTAATTATGATCTTATAAGTGCTGTACAAGGAAAAAAAAGAATGAATATATTATGCATTGGTCATGGAGGGGGAAGCCTACCACTATTTTTGGCCAGTAAAATTAAAGGTGGGAAGGGTTCACCTTACTTCTTATCTATGTGCTTTTCCTCAATATATATAAAATAAGTAATGTGGTTAACAAGGAAAGATTACTAATTCCAATTATTGTATCATTGAGTAATTATACATATTAGCTAACGAAATAAGTAGTTCATGAGTCAAAAATCAGTATGCAATTTAAATATACCTATTGTGTTTTTGCTATGTAGGGGCAGCAATTTCATTCTTTTATAAAGTGACGTTTATGATAATGTAGCGATTCCTGGAGAAATGCGCATACTTTTTTGCTGGGTTATAAATGTGTTCCCAAATATTTCCTTATAATATTCTGCAAATGATAGTTCCTTGATCATCAGACACGACTCAAAACTCTTGCTTTTTCCAGGTGCTGTTGTCCACATAGTTGAAATTGACCCACTTGTTATCTCAGCTTCAGTTCAAGCAATGGGCTTTCCATCTTATGCAATTATGACCCCATCAGGTGAGCGTGCCTTGTCAAAACCTGATGCCATTGATGAAGTGCTGTGGAAAGGGGTCCATGAGAGGCTTTACCTCTATGAATCAGATGCTGAGAAGTTTATTCTTGAGAAAAATAATATGTACGATATGGTCTTTATGGATGCATATGACGGAGATGACATCTTCCCTCGTAATCTTTGGGATTCAAATTCTCCCTTTGTCAAAGCCCTTAGCAATCGGCTGCATCCCAAACATGGCACCATTGTGGTGAACCTTCATTCAGATTCTGATTTTCTCAATCCTGACCAGTCCAACTCATATTATCATGAGCAACTACTGCCAATGGGCAATTATGTTTCTAGTGTTTGTCGTGCCTACAAGGATGTTCTAGTGGGAAATGAAAGTTCTTGTGACAGAAAAATAGGTTCTGGTTTGGGATTTAGAGTCTCAGTTCCCTGGGTGTGTAATTCAACTATGGTTGTCTGCAGAGGCTTTGAGAAGGCTGGTGGGCAGTGTAACAGGGATTTGGTTCTGGATTCTCTGATATCCAAATCCCATGAAGTGGAGTTTGTACTAAACTTACCATTCCCATGCTTTCAGTATATAAAGAGAGACTTTACACTTATTGATTAAACTTTGAACAGTTGCAGCTTTAATATCTTCAAATTACCAGAGATTTGAAGGGAATCAAAATCATTACATGACAACTGTTCCTTTACACGATCCACTAAACAGGACCCAATTTTGGTGTCTTAAAATTTTGGTTGACTTGGCGATGAGTTAATCATAAATGATTTGTTATACTATCATGTTTTACTATAGTGAATGATTTTGGTTGTGATTTGTTATCTTGGTTTAGATTTTGAATGCAATTACGCAATATATGATGCATTGTTTTATAATTTACATTATATAATATTTGAATCATATTCAAAATTTTAATTAATAACCCTAAAAATTATTTTTAAAATGTGAACTAAATGCCCTTAAATAACTATAAATATTGTAAAAATCATGAAATATCCAATAAATTCTCTGCACTATAATTAGACTTTTTTTTAAGTAAATGGTCTCTAATAATTAGACTAAAGGTGAGATTATTTGCATTTCAATAATATATATATATATATATATATATATATATATATATATATATATATATAATTTTCAAAGTGTTCTTCTAAATACACCCACCATTTAATATTTAAATAATTTAATTTTTATTCAATTTTCTTTATATCATTAATCAAATTAATCACATTATACATAATTTACTCAAAATACAATAAGAATATTTTGTAATAGAGTTGGGAAGATAATTCCTTCTTTAAAAAAAAAAAGAAATATATCACATAAGTTTGAATAAAAAATTCTAACTACAGTATTTTTAATTAATGATCAATTTAATAAATTTATCTTAAGGTTATTTTCAAAATTATGAAAATGATATAAATAAAACTCAATTAATAGAATATTAATTTGGGTGGCAGTGGCAGTGGCAGTGGCACTGTTATTTTGAGCCCAAACTATATAAGTTTAATTATACATCACTCCATCTATCACTGACCAAAACCCTAAACCTCTGCCCCCTACTCTCTTTTTCTTTCTCTGCTTGGGTAATTCCACCATCTTATCTCCGTCTAAGTTAATCTCTCATAATGGCGTCCAATCGAGGCAAAAAGCGCCTTCCCAGCAACGATGCCGACGCAGGCCTTCTCTCTAGGCTTACCAGCACTGTATCAGACTCTTCCATTGTTGCCTACACCAAAAGCACGGCTTCCGACGCCGCTTACGTCACCAAGAAACTCCTCAAGAGCACCGGAAAAGCGGCGTGGATCGCGGGGACCACGTTCCTTATCCTGGTGGTTCCGCTCATCATAGAGATGGACCGCGAGCAGCAGTTTACCGAGCTCGAGATGCAACAGCAGAGCCTCCTCGGAGCGCCTCCGGTTGTCTCCGCACAGAAGTGAAAAGAACTCGTCTCTGATCGAGCGCCAGGTTAGAGGAGGGGTTTGCTTGATGTTTTGGTTGGTGAGGTGTTAGGGATTTGAAATTTATAAAATTGAAAGTGGTGCTGGATTTATTGTGACTCAAAAACCTTACTTGTTTACCATAAAGTTTGAAATTTCGCGACTCTTATTGTACAATATGTTGAGTTTGGTTTGAATCGAATTTATTTAAGGTTAAGAGCAGAAAGCTCCTCTTGTTTCCTTGCTATCAAACTTGTAGGGTCTGAGAAAAAAATTCCCCAGACTTTTAAGAAATCTCCAGTACAAGGGAGAGGTAGATATATATATATATATATATATATATATGCTTGAGAAAAATCATGATATCTATTAGTGAGTTATTTGCTCAAAAAGACCAAATTTTGAGCAAAAAATTAGAGAAAGTGACCAAGTTCATGGTTTGTTTTGATTTTTAGTAGGTTTGATGTTTTGTTTCATTGTTAAGTTAAGTTCAGTTCAACCTTAATAGCAAATATACCTTTTGGATGAGTTGCAAAATGTGCTAAAGTGTGAAATTCGGTGACCAACTTGTCAATTGGTTAGGTAAAAAAAAAAAAAAAACAATAAAAAAATAGAGTTCGATTGAATTCTAAAACACCTTTAAACTTGTTATTTTCGTAAATTGTACCAAAATGATATTCAGATTTGACCAGCAGTTTGGCTTCAAACTTTAGTTGAGTAAGTCAATTCATGTAATTTCTGGGGTCTAAATCCTCTCTATGCGTACTTAGATTTTCACTGCAGAATTTCTTGGTTAATGTCTTTTTTTCCTGGCTCGATGTGCGGATTTCCCTTGCTGCACATGGGACAGCATCAATATCATCCTATAACTACTATGATTATTGGGTGATCGTCACATTGGTTCCTTGCTTGTAACAAAATATTCTCTGTACCCTTGGAGTGAAGTTTGTTGGTCTCCTGTTTTGTCATTGCTTTTTATTTTCCGTTTTACTGGTGAGAAGTTTACCTGTAAATTTGCCTTCTCCTTGTAGTGATATGATTATTTTATGGGTTTGTAGTCATATCGATTAAATGCAGTCTTTCCACAAATTTTCTTTCTCCAATTGTCATCTTCATTTGTGAAAACCAATTTACTGGGTTTTTATTGTCAGTTTCTGTTTTCTCTTTGCTTGAATGTTTTCTTTTTAATTTTCTGAAATGCTGCTATCTATTCACGAGATGGTTATCGATTTAACAACCAGGAGTTATTGTTAACCTTTCAATAGGGTTGTAACTCTTATAAGCATCCTGCCAAAAATTAATGTGACTAATGGTTTCTCCTTTTGGGGCAGCTTTTTTAGCAATCAATTCATGAACTATTGCTCATTGGTTCCTCCGGCCTTGCCTATATTGGCTCGAATTTTTGTTTAGGAACTATTGCTCAGTTGAGAGCTTTCGTTTTCCAGTCTGGTAACTTGGTCTCTTGAAAATGGATTGGAAAATTGCCGCACGCCTCTTCCAAGCATTCCATATTCTACTAAGGTTTCAGCAAACTAGTGTTCTGGCTGCATGCCTCTTGAAAGTTTTAGTTATTCAAATTTATTAAGCGCTTAGCTCATAAATCTTCCTTTTCCAATGTGACAAACAAGAACGCGAAAACCATTCTTTCAGATCCACTTCTCTTTACAGCAATTCCAATTGTCAATTTTGGAGGTCGCAACTTTATTAGAGCATTGTCATCCTGACTTGTAATAGAAGCACAAGAAATCAACTAATGCACGATTCAAATAATGGCAATTTCCGGATTAAATTTACTGGTGTGGATCACGCACTTAAACTAGTGAGTGCCAAATCGAAACAAATGTCTTGCATGCGTTGTCCACAAGTCGTAGTGGCAGGTCGAGGTTCTGACGTTCTGTAAATGTAGAGGCTTTGACGTTGCATATCCGTCAGTCATAATCTACTAAACGGAACAATTATAACTATCAGCACTGTAAACTGTAATTTATGGTTCACTCGAGGTGCAATGTTGTAGTGTGGTGGCGGCGGCTCGTTAGTTGTATATGTTTTAACTGTATTATTCGAGAGTGTTTAGCTTATTCAATGACCAGATACAGACGCGAAGGGGACAGGGTACGGTGGCCATTAAGTTACTGAACCTTGATAAGATGTTGTATCCACAATGATAGTGAGGGGGGACGGGGACCAAATGGAGGGTTTTGATCATGTATTTTTTATATTCAAATTATGACTGCCAAAATTCAAATTATGACTGCCAAAAAATAAACTGATTAGTAAATATTATCAGTCAGATAACCCTTCCATAACACGCTCAAGCAAAATAGCGCTCCCTCGTGAAGGCAATTTACACTTTGACAATTCGTCTCAATCGCATGGCACCAGTCCTCAACATCTTCTCACAGAAATGAACCAACTATTATACACAAACGCACCACAACCAACAACACAAAGCAACAACAAAGCCACAGCAACCGACCCACGAATCCTCCATGCCAGAGCCCTAAAATCCCCCTGCACAGACCGTTCAATCTACAACAATCTAATCACTCTCTACTCCAAATCAAACCTCCTCTCCTACTCCCTCCGCGTCTTCCACCAAATCCCATCACCCAATATCGTCTCATGGACGTCCCTGATCTCCGCTCACTCCAACTCCCCTCTTTCCCTCCACTTCTTCCTCTCCATGCGCCGCCAACCCACCCTATCACTCCTCCCCAACCAGCGTACCTTGGCCTCTCTCTTCAAAACCTGCGCCTCGCTCTCCCACGCCTTCCCTTTTGCTCTCTCCCTCCATTCCCTCTCCCTCAAACTCTCCCTCCACGACAAACCCTTTTGCGGCTCCGCTCTCGTTAACTTGTACTCTCGGTTCAGGTCCCCCGACCATGCCAGAAAGGTGTTCGACGAAATTCACGACAGAGACGAGGTCTGTTATGCGGCAATGATCGTTGGCTTTGCGCAGAACTCGCGTTGTATGGATTCCTTGTCGGTGTTTGCTGACATGATACGTTCTGAGGTGGGCTCCACGATGTACAGCGTGTCTGGGGCGTTGCGCTCGGCTGCTGAGCTGGCGGCGATGGAGCAGTGCAGGATCATTCACGGGCATGCGGTTGTGATAGGTTTGGATAAGAATGTAATTGTCGGGACTGCGTTAATTGACGGCTACGGAAAAGCCGGGCTCGTTTTTGATGCGAGAAGGGTTTTTTTCGATAATTTGAGTGAGTTAAATATCGTTTCGTGGAATGCTATGATGGCTGCTTATGCACAACAAGGAGATAAAGATTCAGTTCTGGAGCTTTTCCATTTATTGAAAACGAGAGGTTTTGTTCCAGATGAATATAGTTTTTTAGCCGTTTTGACGGCGTTTTGTAACGGAGGTTTGGCTTTGGAGTGTGAGAGGTGTATTCAGAGGATGAGAGTTGATTATAGTTTGGAACCGGGTTTGGAACACTACACGTGTTTGATACGTGCAATGGGGATTGCTCGAAGGTTGGAGGATGCAGAAAGGATTGCAATGACAATGCCGTATGAGCCTGATGCAGCCGTGTGGAGGGCATTGTTATCTTCTTCTGCTCTACATGGTGATGCAGACATGGCTTGGGAAACGGCTCAGAGGTTGCTAGAATTAGACCCTTACGATGACTCAGCTTATGTGATAGGAGCTAATGTGTTATCCAGCGCACGGCGGTGGGACGAGGTCGCAGAAGTGTGGAAAACGATGAAAGTTAGGAAAGTGAAGAAGGAAGGGGGGAGGAGTTGGATTGAGGTGAAAGGGGAAGTTCATGTGTTTATGGCGGGTGATAGGAGGCATGATAGAGCAAAAGAGATTTATAAAAAGTTGGAAGAGTTGATGGAGGAGTGTGAGAAGTTAGGGTATGTGCCAGTTTGGGATGAGATGTTGCATAATGTAGAAGAGAAAGAGAAGAAAGAAGGGCTTTGGTATCATAGTGAGAAGCTGGCATTGGCATTTGGGTTGGTGAGTAGATCACCAGAAGGGAAGGCATTGAGGATTGTTAAGAATTTGAGGATTTGTAGGGATTGTCACGAGTCCTTTAAGTATATTAGCAGAGTGGTGGAAAGGGAAATTATTGTGCGAGATGTTAACAGATACCATAGGTTTTTGAATGGTAACTGTACTTGTGGAGATGTTTGGTAATTGTTAGTTTATTTGAAATTTAATCATATCATTATACTCTTCATGGCAGCGTAATTGCTGACATTTAATCATAATACTTCTTTGATTTTCTTCAACTTGCCCAATTTATGCAACCGTGGCTTTGATTTGCAAGGAAGAAAGAGTTTACTTTCATGAACCATCCCTACTATGAGATCAAATTACAAATTGTTGGGTGGTTTTTTTAATTCATAAGAAATTTCTCCTAGAATCCCTTTGAAATTTGAATATATTAGAAATTCTAGTGCAGTGAATAATTAAATAATAAATAAATAGAAGTCAATACTTAGGGGAGCTTGATATACTGCATCACTTTATTGATGTGGTATGTCTAACCATTTATATTGTGTCATATGTTTAGTAATTGCTATTTTTAAAATTTTTTTCAGTTATCAATGCTGAGTTAGTTCAATTTTCTTATTTTTCTAATTAGTTATTCTGTTTCTTATTCTTCCATGACAGTATGTCATCCCCTAATTGGATAGGCTTACCAATGTGGCAAGATGACATGGTGAGTCTTGCTCATGTAAGGCATATATTTCATGCATAATAGAAGGGTGGACGAATACTTGGCTAACCATGATTGGGTTTATGCTTGTTGGTGTAGCTATATGATTTATTGAAGCCATTTCTCTTGTAGAAAAATTCTAAATGTGAAACCAATTTGTCCAACTAAATTTATACAATCTGATTTGATATAAAGTTATTGGATTGGTGAATCCATTTTATTTATTAAAATTCTTTTAACTCTCTTATTATTTTTATCCGCTCAGTGAATTTATACCACGTCAGGTTGTATAGATTTGGTTGTTTGGATTGGTTGTACATCTAGAATTACTCCCCCTTTGTAACAGTCACCTTAGATGGTAAAAGATTACTATTATTAAATTTACAAACCAAATACAATCTAAAGTCTATGACCTGATGTGATAATTTATATAACAAAAATTTACTAAATAAAGAAAAAAATGAATGAGAGAAGTGGCAATCTCCAATATGATTTTACCATGTGTCAAATCAAGTTGTAAACTCTGATTGTTATGTTTTAATTTCTTTCACTTCGCGCCCCCTTTTTCATTGCATATTCATCTCGTTTATTTTATTTATACCCCGCTAACAGCTTTGCGCGATTATTATACTGACCATCCTAGGGGGTGTTTTGTATGATGGTTTGATTGCTTGGGAATGGGAATGTGAAGACTAACTCATGTTTGTTTGGTTAATGGGCTTTTTTATCCCTGGCATCTTAATAACTCATGGGTTTCAAATGCCCACTTTATGGGGTAATCTCAAGCCCTTCAAACATTAGAGTTTAAGATTGCTAGGAAGGTGAAACCTGCTCCTCTATAGACAGAAACGTGAAATCCCTAAAGCCCTTCGTTCCTCTTCTTCAACCACAACGCAAATCAAACTCCATCTCCACAGGTTCGTCCTTTTTCCAACTTCGTTCTGCCTTCTTTAGTCTTTTTTACAAATGAAATAACTTCACAGATCTTTTTTCCCCTCTCTCTATAGACCTTGCTCAACTCCTCTCTCTCTCATTCATAACCTATAGATGCAGAAAAAGCTTGAATAAGGTACCTGTAAAATCTATTTTTCTACCTTTTCTTTGGCTTGTTCTGCACTTAGTTCTTAGTCTAATGCCCTTGAATCTGATTTTGGCTTGTTCTGCCCTTACTACCTTATATACTCTGCTTCACTCCTGCGTCATCTCTCACAAGTCAACTATTATATTTCTGGGTCAAACGATCCCTCATGTTTTACGAGTCAAACTCAAACTAATATATATAATCAAATAAAAAGGGACAAATTTTTGAATCCCAAGTTTGCTAAAATCAGATCAAGTCACCCAAAACATCTGCCATTAAACCACCACAACACTGCACCACAGGCTTACCGCAACCAGCCTAGCTCACATTCTTCAATATTCTGCTTCAGTTTTCTAATTTAGGTGGGGAAAGAAACCAGAGAAGAAATTAGGAGACAAAGGACTAAACACCAAAGTCGACTTGTCCTTGAACATGGGGCTGGAGAAGACAAGACCAAAACTAGAATTGCACCAGACTTGCACTCGGTTTTGAGCTTCTAGGAGGCTTCATTGATGGGTTCTTTCATGGATAAGTGGATTTGTTTCGGTAGGTCAAGAGCATTCGCAGACGATGTCTAGAGGCTGGAGAACGAACTAACACTAGCAGGGTGTGGTTGTAGGCGAAGACGAGAAAGAGAGAGAAGAAGAAAGAACCGTGAAGGAAGAGGGAAGGAGAGAGACAGGGGAAGATGGGTGAAAAGGGAATTATAAAAGTGTTATTAATTGTGCTAGTTACATGAATGACTTCTATACTTATAGTCATTGACCAACTTGCATTAAATTGAGTATATCTTTGTCTAGGAATTTCGGATGCATGAACTGTAAAATTCCTTAAAAACTAGACATCCAAAGTTATTCTAAAACTTAAAAGTTGAATTTCAAAAAAGTTGTTAATTTTAGTTTTTTGGCACGAATGCAAAAGGGTAAGAATGATAGGAACCAAAATGCAATAGTCAATAAAATAACAGTCTGTTACTTTTATGTTTAAATTTTCATTTGGTATATTCTACTTTTGCTATATTTTACTTTTTATTTGTGTTGCTAAAGTAATATATCATTCTCAAAAAGATGAAACTACATATATTTCTACATTAGCAATGAAACATCAAATGATTGATTGAATCATTGTTCATGCATATATATTTCATACTCTATGCAGGTTATGGCTCGTCTTCCATTGGTTGCAAAGAAAAGAATTTTAGCAATTTTGACTCAATATATGGAAATGTTAAATGAGATGACATTTTGTTTCATTCTCATAATATTTACCATCATTTGTAGAAAATGCTCACGTAGAAATGCATTTCTTGATAGCTCTTTCCATAGGCATCAAATACGCGAACTAAATGTTTTTAGAATGATTCATGCTAGTGACCTTGCATGTGTAGAAAGTACTCATATGGATAGGAAAACATTTGCTATTTTGTGTCACCACCTTAAAACTATTGGGGGTTTGAAGGGAACAAAAAATATGGATGTCGAAGAAATGATCGCAATATTCTTGCATATTATTGCTTATAATGTTAAGAATAGAATTATGAGATGTCAATTTGCACGTTTGGGGGAAACAGTTAGTAGACAATTCAATAGTGTCTTAAATGCTTTGTTATGTGCCCATGTGTTACTATTAAAGAGGCCTGAGCCAAATCTTGATAATTCAACTAATGCAAGGTGGAAATGGTTTAGGAATTGCTTAGGAGCATTAGATGGGACATACATTAAGGTCAATGTGCCTGCATTAGATCGGCCAAGGTACCGAACTAGAAAGAATGAAATCGCTACTAATGTATTAGGAGTGGTCTCACAAGATATGCAATTTATTTACGTCTTGCCTGGATGGGAAGGATCAACTGCTGACTCAAGAGTCTTACGGGATGCTATATCAAGGATAAATGGGTTAAAAGTTCCACAAGGTAAATATTTTCTTCCTATTTTCACTTATATTACGCGGGCTTACATAACTTATTTTTTCTAACATAATTGTTAAATGATTTGTAGGATATTACTACCTTTGTGATGTTGGGTATTCCAATGGTGAGGGCTTCTTAACGTCATATAGAGGACAACATTATCATCTAAATGATTGGGATATCCCACCTAATACTCCAACTGAATTTTTTAACATGAAACACTTTTCTGCAAGAAATGTAATAGAGAGAGCATTTGGCTTGTTGAAAGGAAGACGGACAATTTTTAGAGGTCGATCATACTATCCTGTCAAAGTCCAATGTCGAATTATATTGGCATATTGTCTCCTTCATAACTTGGTCAGAAGAGAAATGGCTGTAGATCCTTTAGAACAAGCATTGGAGGAAAATAATCGTGATGATATTGAGAGTAATAATGGTAAGGAAGATGACAGTATAGGCAGTGATCATTATACATATATTGAAACATCAAATGCTTGGAGTGAATGGAGGAACAAGATGGATGGAGAAATGTTTGAGCAATGGCAAATGAACCGACATTCATAAAATTTGGCATAGAGTTGCATTATTATGTTTGGAAATGTTTGTGGTTGTGTTTGAACAATTGTAGTAAGAACAATACCATTTTAGATGAACATTTTCATGCCTTTGAATTGATGGTGAATGAACATTTTTATTGCTTTGGTTTGAAAGTTTAATATTTTCATATTTATCTTTATAATAGTATGTCCATTTTGATATATATGTTGTTAGTTTAATTTATAGCACCTACTGTTTTAATATCTTTTTTATTTCTTTTTTCTTGTTAACTTTAAGTGAGATATATTTGTCTTTAGTAGAATGGATTCTCTGAACCAACCAACATCTAGTTCTGGAAAAAAACATCAATGGATTGCAGTTGAGGATACTAAGTTGGTAGAGTGTTTGTTAGAGATATGTAGTAGTGGAAAATGGAAAGCGGACAATGGGACTTTCAAAGCAGGCTACGTACAACAGTTAGAAAAAATGATGAATGAGAGGATTCCTGGTTGTGGACTTCGAGGCCAACCTCACATTGATTCACGCATTAAGGTAATGAAGAAACAATTCAATGCAATTTGTGAGATGTTAGGACCTGCTACAAGTGGTTTTGGTTGGAATGATGACCTCAACCAATAAATTTAACTCATGGACAACCAAATATAGTAATGTTTCTTTTTCAGGAATCAGATTATCATATTTTATTTTTTCAGGAATGTAAAACCTATTCCCATGAAGTTAAAACTCTGTACCAAACGCCCACTTATAGTTTCACAAGAAGTATGGTAGCATTTGTGAACAGCCTCAAACAAGCCCGGAGAAGGATTTGCTCAGTATGCGGTCTGTTTAGCATCACCGATGAATTGGGCCGGAGGGAGACGGATCGCATATTGAGGACAGCTGGAGTCCGAAGATAACAGGAGAGGTCCCACGTCTGATCTGTTATAACGGCGAGTTGTGTGTCGGCGAAATATGGGTGAAATTAAGTTGAATCCATACTGTATACAACTGTCGAGGTCTTATAAGAAACTACAAAAATTTGCAAATAACAACTTGCCACATGAATTCCGTGTAGGGATGGCAAAATCCGGGTGCGGGTGCGGGTTTTGCGTTTCCGCACCCGCACCCGGATTTTGTACCTTATCCCCGGTCCCCGGAAAAACCCGGATTTTTCCGGGTTTTTCCGGGTGCGGGTATTTGCGGGTTTTGAGATTACCGCACCCGCACCCGCACTGCACCCGGAAAAAAACCCGGATTTCCCCGGATTTTTTTTCTATTTTTGTCTTCACCCGGAAAAACCCCCCGGATTTCCCCGGATTTTTTCCTATTTTTTTCTTAATTTTTTAAAGAATTATGCGGGTGCGGTGCGGGTGCGGGGTTTATTGGCAATACCGCACCCGCACCGCACCCGGATTTTTTTTTCTTACGATTCCCCCGCACCCGGATTTCATACCCGGATAATCCGGGTTTTCTTCACCCGGATTTTCCGGGGAAAATCCGGGTACCCGGATTACCCGGGTTTTTTTGCCATCCCTAATTCCGTGTGCACATGTGAACGCCGCTGATCGACATCTTTCTTTCGGAAGGCCAAGTAACTGAACCAGTTACGTTATGAATTGTAAGGATTCACTTCGAACGATGAATCTATGACCTTTATGACCAGCTTCTTGGGGAATGGCAAGTAACCGATCTTAGTTGCTTCACTAGTGAGGATTCACTAGAATGATGAATCCATGGTCCTTTTGACTGTAATGTCTAATACGATAAATGAAAAATCAAATAAAACATAAAAAATAATATTATTCATTTTTAATAATATATAAAAATATAATAATGCTGTATTTACAAAATGGATGTAAATTTTGTTTATAAAATTGATGTGGTATCAAGTGAATGGACAATAAATATTAAAAAATTAATGTAATAAATAATGATAAATAACGTAATATTGAATGAGTGATACTACGACAACTTTATATACAAGTATTTTACGTAAATTTTATAAATATGACATTACTCATAAAAATATGATAAATGAATAAATAAAAATTATTTTTACATTTGATTAATTAGGCTGGAAAATTTTATTTATTCCTATTGATTTTTTTGGGCAAGTTGATATTGTGAAAAGTGGCTTCATAATCATTTTTTATTCTGCGTTTAGTGGAATGAATAAAAATTATATATTCAAAATTTATTAAAATCATTTACTAAAAAGTACTCGATTAAAAAGCATTCTTTCGGTTTAAAAAATATTTAAATAATTCTTCCTTTGATAAGTACTTTTTAATAGCGTTTTTAAAACTGTTTTTCTGCCAGCAATACTTTTATTCCAATATAAATAAATTTAAAAAAAAAATCCTAAGTGTCCTTACACTGACAGAAAATTAAAATAAAATAAAGATTTCAAGTATTCAACTCGTGCAAGTAGCGGCAGGTAATGCTTTGAATCACGGTTTTTCTCATTGTCGATCTTAACAGTCAATTTGTTAATCATCCCTAACAATAAGATTACATTTTTAAAATTTTATAAATGACTCATATAATTAATTCAACTAAATACTTTAATAATTACTTTCACTAAAAATAAATAAGAATTAAAAAATTATTAGATAATTGATTAGGTAATTTTAGAAAAATATATTTTTTTATTAATATCTCATATTATCACTACAAAGATTATAATTAATCAGTGTAACAATTTATTTTTGATTAAAGGATTAATTTATTAAAGATAGTTGAAATTAATTATTACAAGTAAAAGTAGATGGTGAGACAAGGAGATGAATAAAATCTACCTCCGGAGGATTCAAGTTTCAAAAGGAACAATTATGAAGTGCAGGAATTTTGATAGATTGCAATAAATTTCTAATAGAAAATCGAGATCCCCAACCACATGGCTGGCCCTTGTTATGCCTATGCAATGCCAGTACAATCTGTCGTTTTGGTACAACACAACATTGACTTCTTTATGGGATGTTGTTAGAGCATCACACAGCGACAATCTCACCAACACAAAATTGATAGGAATTTTTAGGATATCCATCCAATTTCTTTATATTTTTAGTTGTTTTAATATAAGTTCAATAATTTAAATAAAAAAATCAAATTCATGACATTAATAAAACGAAATTGATAGAAAAGGGAATATTATTCAGAATTTGATAATTATATTGATAGAATGGTCTTGATCATGACATTGTTGTTTTCTTTGCATATCAATGAATAGGAGTGTCTTTTTCTTGAAAAGATTTGAAAGAACCCACCACTGATTTGATTGTAGCTTTCAGAAGGAATGAGGTGGAAAAACGAGCCATGTGCGTAGATGCTTGCTCACTTTCATGTCATCTTCCTCCTCACCTTATTCATTTTTTACCTTTAAATCTAAAGCGTACTTTTGCTTATATAAGAAGCCATTATCTCGAACAACGAAAATTTTAATTAACTTCTCGTATTATCTACATCATTTAAAGCTTCGTCTTGTTATCTTAATGAAGTTGATTTATTTTTATACCATTTTAAATAGTGTGAGAAAGCATTTACCATCTTCAGCTTCTTTGTTGCTTGCAGCAGACAAACCATATCGCTTGCTGCCAAATTTTGTTGATTGCAGGCAGCTAGCTCTACATTCTCTAAAGTGACCAAAAGCGTAGAGTAGCCAAATTTGCAGTAATCTGATTCCGGGTGTGCTTGCTAAGTGGACCTAACACTAGAGAAGATGATTTTGCCCAATTATTGGGGTCAGTTGATGATAATTGGCCCAAAAGAATAGGTCAACCATGCTGGAAGAGAGGTCATGAACTTGTATTTCAAGATGGATATGCAGTGGGCTGTTGTATAGATAAAGAAACAGCAAAGTGAACGTAACTATGTTCCAGCATTATTATTCTGAAAAGCATCTAGATATTGGTGTCATATTTAGATTATTTTAGGCACAAAATGGTCAACAAACCGTGTGAAGGGGTTAATGCAGTGTAAAACATTCTAATTTCGCTTAAAGAAAAAGAGGTTTAGCACAGTTAACGCCATTCAAGAAATATACAAATAATACAGTCAACATCTTAGTGTGTGTGTGTGTGTGTGGGTCTGAGGGATGTGAGAGAGAGAGAGATAGAGAGAGAGATGTTTTGCAACTTTCTAAAAAGCATAAGCATAAAAGTAGTGAAGAAAGAAAACGGAACGGAGAAGCATTTGCAGTCTGGAGATGGGAAATAAAGACAAACAATCAGATGGCTTTTGAGGGGGCCAAAAAAAAAAAAAAAAAAAAAAAGAAGCAGAACCAGTTATTTTCAGCCCTTCTCTATTTTCCAATCAAAATGACAAACATTCATTCTCATATCCTCTTTTCACCTCAGTGAAAAAATTCATGTTTCCAATTGATACCCTAGTTTTTTTTTTCAAAAATACAAAATCTTCACCAAAATGTAACATCAAAACCCCACATTTGCCCTTTCTTTTTCTTTTTCTTCTTCATCAATTCTATTCACCACAAAAACCCATATCTAAAGAAGAAACGAAATGAAAAAGAAATCCACCTTGGAAAAGAACTCTGCCTCTTTAGAATCCATCTCCTACTAATCTGCAAAAAATGGCACATTTAAACATGTAAGCTTACAGTAGATTTTAAGCATTGTATTGAAGAACAAGATGTCCTACATAATGTTGCATACCATCCTGTTTCTTCATCAGATTCCTGGCAAACATCAAGCAAATAACTACAAACCCAACTCCAGCAGCTCCTCCGAGAATTATAGCCACTGTCTTTCCAGTATTTGGCCCTGGCCCTACATCATTAATCAACATTTTAACATATATCTTCCCATACCAATAAAACTATTTTATATAGGAGAGATAGGGCCACAGATTCAAGTCAACAAAAATATTGCATTAACAGAGTAGTTTAGTTCATATCAATTACCTGATGAATCTGAAGAAGAAGAAGAAGATGATGAAGATGACTGTCTCCTGGGAACCCCATTAGGATAATAATTATAACTAACAAAGCATTTATGCAGATAAACTTGGCCTGAAATAGCGCTACCACACTCAACTTGAGCTCTCTGAACAGCACTCCTTACACATTCACCACAATCTGAATCTCCCAAATCACCCTCACATTGGGCCAACAGATACACAGATTCATAGCTATTAGTATAGAATCCATGACCAGTAACCACACCATTCTCCATCACTTGAAGAGCAGCATCTCTCCTCTCCTCAAACCCACTCCCAGCTACATTTGTGGCCCCACAACTCTTGTACAACATCTCCATGCCTGAAATCTGAGCAAAGCCAGCAACTTCATACAAAATATAGCAACCAAGTAGCTGCACTCTTGCAGCTATAGTTTTCCCGCATAATCTGTCTGATAAAACTGGAAGCTTGCTCACACAGTTGTAACAGTCAGTGTTGCTGAGGTCTCCTCTGCATTGAAAGAGACCGGTTATGCTGGTTTGGCCACTACCCGTTGAAGTCTTGAAAAACTTGGCCTTTGTGGATTGTTGAACCAAGGAACCAAAGAGAGCTGAAAGGGCTTGTGAGTAGACCCCAGTTGGATCTTGGAAAACCTGCTTTGCACAGCCCTTGTACACCAAGGTGGAGAAATCAATAGCAGATTCAGCAAGATTTGTGACGAAAACAAGACCAAGAATGAGTAAAAGCTGGGTTTTTGAGCTAAAACCCATCTGAGGTCTGCTGTAAAACGGATCAAATCATGGCAGCTTGTGTGGGTAAAGGAGTGTTTTTTAGAGGATTTCAGAGGTGGGTTTTGGCTAAGAGGCTGTCTTTTGAAAACAAAAGTATAAAAAATGAAAGAAGTGTTGTGGTTATGTGGTGTTTGCGATTAAGTTTTCTCTTTGGATGGCCTAGATTTGCAGAGATGAGAGGGTATCCTTTTGCGCTCCACAAGCGCAGTACAATGTACAATTGATAGTAAAGCGATAAAATATAGTTTTTTATGGAAATGGTGAACTGTTTTGTTTTTTATTACAGTGTTTTCGTTTTTAAAAATATTATTTCAAGAGAATGAGAACAAAATGCTTAGGTAAAATAATTTTAAAAAGTAAAAGAGATATTCTCTTCTAAAATATAAGTTCTGAAGGGTATGACCAGAACAGAAAGGAATCTGAATTTGTTGTGAGAGACAGAGCGAGAGAGAGAGAGAGAGAGAGAGCATTAATCAGGTTTGACTGCTTATCAAAACTAGAGCTAGGGTTTGAACTTTGAATTGCAGTAAATTTTTGTTGCCATTCGTACCATTCCTTGAATTCATTTATGTTTTAGGGTACATAAAAGTAGCCCATGCGAAGCCCTCAGGCCCATGAAACTTTTTGATTCTATTAAATATGGAGGAGCCTAGCATGCCATGGAGTAGGAAACTCTAATTACAAGTCTTAGATTGATTTATAGCTGTCGTGTTGATTTTTTCATTTTATTTATTCCATTTTTTTAGCTTAAGTTGAAAGATTGAGCAAAGTTTCAAAGTCTAATGTTTTATATCAATACCTTTGTTTAATAGGCTTCTCTTTTCTTGCTATAGTCAAACCCAGAAAGCAACCATTAGTATATTTGATATAATATTCAATATTTTTTCTCCAAAAATGAATTAAAAACAAAAATAAAAAACCAAAAAAAACCCAGTTTCAGCTCAAATTTAATAAACATATTATAAGATTGCCCAAGTTCTATTCAAATCCTACTGCCAATGATGGATTTTATCCCTAAATTGTCACTTTATTCATTCTATTCTCCTATTCACATGACCCAGTTAAATATAATGTTTCACTTTTGTTTTTTATGTTATATGGTAGTTTATTCAATTAATTAAAACAAGTAATCATGGGATTATTTAATTAGCTGTATTAACTGTTTTAAGAGTGTGATTGAAAGATTCTGAAATAGTTGGTTAATCTTTGTTGGATATCATATTTAAAAAATATATATATATATATACCACTGTTCTCAATCCACAGATAAAACAATAATTAGCACAGCTAATTAATTAATAATTATGTTGGTACTTGTTTTTGGTATTTTCCCACGCCTGAAGAACAAGATAAATTGGTAATTTACAATTGAAGTGATCTAAGTCTGTTAATTAATAAAGTAAAGTAGTTTGAAATGCTGGAAAGTGAGCACATAATCAATGTAGATCTATATTTAATCTTATCTTATCTTAAATAATATTGGACTCATGACTAATTTATAATTAATTATTTCGTGAGTTGACATAGATAATTACTATATCATATAATTTGATATTCCTAAATTATTTTTAATTTTATAAACTTAGATTATATAAAAGATTGTTGTAGATGAGTCGTAGGTGTAACATTACTCTATGATCTTTTCTAATCTTGTAATACCATTTAATTGAATCTATATTTTATAAAATGGGTAACAGTCACGAGATCATTGACTGGTATTTTGATTTTCTCACAAAGATGGGACTATGATAAAATTTAAAGTGTCAATAACTTAACCATCTTAAATACTACTCAATTAACTAAATTGGGTCAAGTCTTGAATGTACATATCGGTTTCATGTTTGATTATTTATCACTTAATCATCATCTGATAATGCAAATTTGATTGAAAACCTCTTCTTAATAAGATATAGAAAATGTGAAATTAACAAGAAGCACATGAATTGATAATGTTGGTAGATGCAATTTATGAAGGTGAGAAGGTCTCATATTAATGTATTTTATTTTCCCCTTTTAGTATGTTGAGATATTCACTTTCTATCGTAACTAAACTAAATTGCGGCCAGCAGCAGCAGAGGCCACTTCCAGTCGAGTCGCCTTCAACTTTCTTCTATGCAGAAGCCAGAAGGTACTTTTAGTTATACCACAAATAATTGACCCTTTTTTTTTTTGAGAAAAGAAAAAAAAAAACTCACCAATATCATAAGATATAGAAGTTAACGCCCAATAATATAAATTTGAGATAAAAAGAAGTAAACAGCATCAGATAGTTTAATGATTTTTCCGTACGACACTATCCTTGTATTATAAACTAATTTAAAAAATGAATTTCTTTTAAATCAATTATAAAGGATATTTAATAAGTGAGAAACGTTTAAATGAATTTTAAAGAATGAATTTCTTTTAAATTAATCATAAAGAATATTTAGTAAGTGAGAGATGTTTAAATCATTTTTTTTTTTTTAAAATTATGAAGTATATTTAGAAGTGAGAGATGTAAAAATGATCTAAACGTTGACTTTGATCATCATCCAACGGTGAATCTGGCATCTCGGCCGATGGTATTATTATCATCCAGACAAGTCATGTGCAAATGTAACGATTTGAGCCAAAACAGCACAGAAGGGGTACGCTCCCGTTTAATATTTTCACAATTGAGCAAGACATGGAGGATCAATGCAGCTTTTTAATGTGCTCTGCAGGTTAGCTGCCATGCCATGAATAAAAACTCTATTTCAGGAATGTTGAAAGAAGAACATCAAGTTTATGACTTATCAACATTGTTGAATTAATTAGGGTTGGTAAAGTCCCAATGAAGCTCCACATAGATAAAAATCCAAGATTTTTTGACAAATAAGTTACTAGACGTGGTAAATTTAACTTCGACAAAATTGTCATCACTATATCTTAAACTATTTTTATAGATATTTTGTAGTTAATATTAGAGATTTTTATATTTTTGAGACTCAAATCTTTTGGCGGTAACTTAAATAAACGTAATTAAATTGTAAACGGTAAAACTACATATTTTAAAATTTTATTCTCAATAATGCATGAAGATATATTCATTTTAACAACCAAATCATTCATTACATAACCATACATTCACACTTTGACAATCTAATATTATTTACACCTTAGTTTTGGGATAGAATTTTCAATGAGAAGTCCTATTCAAGTTGTAAATTTGGTGTTCTTCAGCTTAACAGATGCTTCTAGGGAAGCAACATTATCAGTGACTAAATATACACAAAATTGGAGGGTTATTTGCTTTATTACCTGCTTCAAATTTAGAAACAGTTGTTACTAAAAAGTTTCTCTTTAGTTTCTAAGTCGGTGTCCAGTTAGGAAAAGCAAAGCCTTTATTGACCACTCGTTTTTGTTGAGTAAATTAACCACCGAAGCAGGCTTCTTCGCTTATCCAAAACGAGGAGTTTTGCCTAGTCTCTTTCATAATCAGACCCGTTCAATTCTTCAGGCCCACATCCAAAGCCTCAAACTTCAGCTCAGAGCACTTCTTCACGCCTGGACATTTTCTGCAATCTAGACATCTAGTAGTTGTTAGTTATTCGTTGTTAGTTTTGTAGTTGGATATTGACATTGTTGAATAGTAGTTGAAGCTTCAAGTGTCAAGTTGATAACTGAGAACCGAGCTCTTTGGGAATTCTCTCTAACC
Organism: Boswellia sacra; assembly: GCA_013180625.2. Classification (NCBI taxonomy): domain Eukaryota; kingdom Viridiplantae; phylum Streptophyta; class Magnoliopsida; order Sapindales; family Burseraceae; genus Boswellia; species Boswellia sacra. The sequence continues at coordinate 23,223 of SNVD02010040.1, forward strand.
AAATTTTCTGGTGCCAAGGTTGTTGGCTGTTTTGCACACATTTTTTGACACTTGACAAGGAAATGCTATAATACTGGGACTACTAAGACAGACATAACACTATAATTTTATTATTGTTTAATAACAAATTTAAGAATTACACTAATTTGATAATAGGAATAGGGACAAAAATAATAAAATTTAGGGGGTGATTTAGGAATCGTCAATGCCTATTTTCTTTATATTGGCCAACTACTCGACGTGATGACGGGTGATGGATTGCTTTTGTGGACTGAGAGGCGCCTACCGTTGGACCGTTATAGGCTGATAGGCGTGCATATGTCGACCCATTAGAAATATCTTCACATTTTTTTCGCCCAACTTAATTAAAAAAAAAAACATGTTCAATGTCAAAACAATCTAATGTAGAATAGTTTGAGTCTTTAGTCTCATTTTAATTAGCATATCTAATCTTTTAATTAGGAAGTCAAATATTTTTTTAACTAGGCATTTTAGTATTTTTGGATATCTAATATTATTTTATTTTTATTTTGTCTTGTGTTGCAAGGATTAGGATGCTTTAGTTATAAATAGGCTTATTATCTCTTATTATTATCAATGAGTTATTAAAAATATTTGAAAAATTTCTGTTTGACAGTTCCTTTGTCATTGATTCAACATTTGCCAGGCAATAGTTTTTTTGACGGTGATAAGAGAATTAGATATAAAGCAAAAGAGGCTGTCAGGGCAGCTGTCCAAGCCTGCAATTCCAATTCAATGAGTTGATTCGTGGCGGCAATTAAAAGGAGAATGAACAAAAGCATGGGCAAAACGAAGAGAGAAAGAGGCACACGTGTGTTGTGTGTACGCCGATGAAACTAGCTACTTCCTAGAAACAAGGCAATGATTCACGGATAACGAATCAGATGATGAAGCCGCTGATAAGAAAAATAAGAAATCAATTTACAAAGTTAATCTTGATATTATTGTCTTTAGAGGTGGATTGTAGGTTGAAGAATTCTTGGATCAGAATGTTGAAGTTGAGACTTTCTTTGCCTATATACATGGAGATATCTGAGAAGACGAAAGTTTAATAGGTGGCTCTCAAATTAAAAGTGCATGGTGGCGACATGTGCAAAATAAGCGTAGGTTGGCAGAAAAAGAACTTATAAAACACTAGGACAAGATGAAGAAGAAGCTGACAGATCGATCAATACTTACCATTGGATTATCGGGAAACCTACTATATCCAATATCCCAATTGTAGAAATGAAACCATAGTTTTGATAAGTATACAGAGGAATTTAACCGACTAAAAGCACGAAATAACCTTAGTGAGCAGAACAACAATTGATCACACGATATATTGGAGTGCTGAAATCAGAGATTTATGATGATATGTCTATGCCGACAATTGTCAAATTACATGAAGTGGTGGATAAGACAAGTAAGCTTAAATTCCAAAATGGTATTTCCAAAATAAGGCTTCGGTTAGGCAGATCATGAGTAGCGGTCAGGGCAGCGAGCACAAAAAGAGAAATAGTATAGTGGTAATAATCAAAGGCAGCCCAAACAAACAAACAAACACAATAAAACATTCCTCTTTTTCAGTAGAATGATGACCATCCACCACATTTCAGGGAATGAATATTAAGAGAAGTATGGCGTAGAAGTAGAAGTCGTTGAAGGAGATGATGTTTCATATGTCACTCGTAGAATCTTAATTGATCAAAGGTAGATGATGAGACATAGCGTCACAAGAGCAACCATTAACAACAAGGTGTGCAATATGGTTATCGAGTACAGCGGTAGCACAAAAAATATTTTTTCCAAGGCGTTAGTAAATGCCTTGAAACTTAAAACGAAGCATTAATTAGTACATCATACAATAGAGGAATGTACGTCTTGTACCTATTTCTATTGGGAAAACTTATAAAGAAATTGTGTTATGTGATGTTGTAGAGACGGATGTTAGTCGTATGTCATTGGGAAGGCCATGACAGTATCATCTGGATATCAAGTTTAAAAGAAGGGCAAATATTTATTCGTTTTGGTGGAATAGAAAAAAGGTGGTATTGGTATCGCCTATTAAGGTTCTTCAAAGAATCTGGATGGATGGTCAAAGTCAACTATAAAAATTGACAATTGAGCTTGAGGTTGACTACGAGGGATATAGTAAGCCAAGAGAAGGAATCCGAAACAAAAGAATTACCATAGAAGGTGCAACCGATTTTGGTAGAATTTGAAGATATTACGTACGCCCTTCTAAAATTCCAATAGGATTGCCACCCATGCGAGATGTTCAACGTTATATTAATCTGATTGCGGGAGCTAGCCTACTGGCTCTGCCATAGTATTGGATGAGTCTACAAGAACACTCTATGTTACAAAGGCGAGTCGAGAAGTCATTGCAAAAGGGTTTTATACTGAGAGCAAAAAGTCCTTGTCTTGTTCCTACATAATTGACCTAAAGAAAGATAGTAGTTGGCATATGTGTGTGCATAATCAAGTAATTAATAAAAGACCTCATCCTCCAATCATTGTTAAGAGGATGGCTGCTGTCGATCACTGTGTGCCATGCGAAACAAGCTAGGCCTGCTTTGATACCCCTTGACTAAGTGAAGAAAGTCTAACACGTAATACTTCCTGAATGTGTTGATAAAAGAACCTCGAAGGAAAATTTTCAAATAGTTTTAATAATTCATTAACAATAAAAAAAAATATAACAAGTCTTCATAATTCTTGTAAAAAAGTTAAACTAAATTAAGAAAAAAAATAAAAATAAAATCCTAACAATATTTGATATCCTAAAATACTAAAATTCCTAGTCAGAGAAGAAAATAATATTTAACTTCCTTAAATAATAGATATGCTAATTAAAATAAAACTAAAGACTCAAACTCTTCTACATCACAATCCTTCTACTTTGAAAATGTCTTACTATTTCTATTAATAATATTATCAGACCAATATTAATTCTACATCTTTTACTATCTGCTACTAGTAATTCACTAATTCTTCTTTTATAAATCTTTACATGATTTTTGTGACAATATATTAATACACGTTTACCAAAATACTCATGATATCTTTTTTTTTAAATATATAATAATATTTAATGGAAAAAAATTATGGTTAAAAAAAAAGTAATATTTAACAATAAAGTCTATTGATCCAATAAATGTATATAATTCGTAATTTATGAAAATAGTTTTTTAATTGAAAGCAAAATATGGGTAAAGATCATGATTGGGTCCAATCCAAGCAGACGTACACGATGGGAACAAAACACCACCAATAAGAAGTCAAAGAACGACCAAACGGAATGAAAAACACATTCTTAACGTTCCGTTAGTGAGTGATGGTAAAGTACAACTCCCAACCTATAATTCCCATTTGGCCGTTACTTCTTCTGTCCACTCCTCCTCTCTCTCTTCCCACCGACTAACCTTCGCTTTCACGTCTCTGTATAAAAATATAAGCTTTAAAAACAAATACTCCAAAAATTAAAAAAAAATTAAATTAATCGCTTAAAATTATAAATTCATTAACTGCAAATTTCAATTTTAATTCAATCGAGCAACGAAGAGCCATGTATTCGATTAAGGAGAAATTTACGGAGAAGCTGGCTCGTCTCTTCGCTGATTCGCCGAATAATTCAGCTGCTTCGCTTGCCGCCGCTCCTTCCTTTGAAGATCATCAGGTTCTTTTTTTTTTTTTGTTTTAAATTTTAGATCTGTTTTTTTTTTTTCTTGGATGCAATGTAGGTGAACTGCTGTGTTTAGAACTTTTTAGATTGTGAGTTGCTAGTGATTGTTAAGCTGATATTATTGAGTTAAATTAAGCTTGAAATAGAAATTTAATTGAAGAACTGCATCAATGTGACTTGGTTTCTTATTTTGAATTTTTTTATTATAATTTCTTGTTTTGAATTTTTTTCTTAATTGTCGTTACTTGTATGTGATTTCTGTTCCTTTGTGTTTTGCAATTGAGAAAAGATAAAAGTAAAAAGGAAGGAAACTTGTATATGTAGCCGCAATGAAATTGAATCACGTGTAAAAATTTCTTAGCTAATAATATTGTTCTAGGAAAAATTTCTTAGATTTTCTCAGAGGGTTGGTGGAAAAACCAGATAAAAGCTTGAATTGAAATTTTAAAAATTGTCATTAATGTGCCAAAAATTTGTCTGAGGCAATTTCTTAACATAATGAGTCTATTGTAATCCATGTGAGTGAATGTCATGATAGTTGGATTTTTATATGCAACGAAACTTCTGTTATTGAACTCAATTGTATAAGTTGTTGTGCTGTATGCATTCATATTGACTGGAAAGGCATCGAGAAAACAGAGTTTTTACCTGCCAAGTATGTGTTATCCAATTTAGTGGAGAGTACTTTATTATTTTCGGATTGTTTCATTCTCTGTTGTGTTTTTCAACGTAATTGAAACGAGATAACTGCTTCTTTATTTTGATAGTCAGCTGTATGTTCTAGTGGTTCTGATTTGTGACATGAGATTTTTGAATGTGTAGGTCAGGTCATACTCTAAAGGGGGAAAATCTTTGACTTCATTCTTTTCTTTCATTGTCCCCTTGGGAAGCTCTGATGGATCTAAATCAGACCAACTGCAACGTGATCTAAGATCGCCTCGATCACAACCTTGTAGGCAGATTAGCGAAGATTTTGATCAGAAAAATAAGTCATTGGATAACTATGAAGAATGTATTTCATGTTGTTCAGGTAGTGAAAGCAAGCAAGAGAGTCCAGTTAGTGAGAGTAAGCAAAGTAGCCCGAGTAGTAGTGGTGATTCTGATATTTTTGCAGAAGCAAATGAATTACCATGTCCAACAAAGCTTTTGACTAATCTCACAGAAGAATCTACTTTTATTACCTCAGAATTGTATGAATTCTTGCAGTCATCCATTCCTAATATTGTAAAAGGATGCCAGTGGATTTTATTGTATAGGTAAGTTTTGCTAAAAACTGGGTTTTAGGGAAAGTATCCTTGTGGTCTAGAATTTAAATCTTGATTCAGAATTTATTCTTTCGAATGAAGGGCAGTACGTTGAAACATGGCATATCACTCCGTACACTTCTTCGCAAGAGTGCTGACCTTTCTGGTCCTTGCTTGCTGGTATGCTGAAATCTATATCCTAATGGCAAACTGTTTGAATTTTTTTGTTTTCAACAAGTTTGTTCTTACGAACTGGAGATAATGTGCGTTTTGCTGAACATCTTCTAGATTGTTGGAGATATGCAAGGTGCTGTGTTTGGTGGGATGTTAGAATGCCCCTTGAAACCCACCCCGAAAAGGAAATATCAAGTAAGTTAACGTGCTGTTGCTGTTTCATATGTTGTTTATAAAAACTTGCTCTTTTAATAAGTGATTTTTCCTTTGCTTGTTTGAGGGCGTCTCCCTCCTCTTTTGTCTTTTAGATTATGTTTTGCGATATCTTCTGATCATTTTTTTTCCTGTCGTGGTTATAGGGGACAAATCAAACATTTGTATTCACAACAATATATGGTCAACCAAGACTGTTTAGACCTACTGGTAAGCATACCTATCTGCTTAATGCATATTCTTTCTCAAAAAATTAGCAAACAAGTTAGAAGTACATATTTCCTTTGTTCTTAATCTTTTATTTTTATTGTTTAAAGTTGAGAAGTACCTATATTTACTGATTTAACAAAAATAGGTAAGTGGATATGCAGTGGATGAGCACATACATTCAATAATAGCAATCATTAGCACTTCTGTAGGTTGTGGAACCTGAATTGAACTTGACTTCTGACTTCAACTCAATTTTCATAGTGATTGTGAGTTTAGCATAAGGTATCTAATAGTTGTACAAGAGCTTTTGGGATTCAAATTATATTCACATCAGAGTTGCGGATTTCAGGGTAGGGGTAGCGATAAAATTGGAACTCTCTGCCCAGACCTGATGAAAGAAAAAGGGGATCACTTATTCTGGACTTTTTTGAAAATGATAGAACACTTACCCCAATCTTTCATGAAGAAAGTTTGGCTAATTTCAAAAATAATTCACTAAGATGGCAATGGATACACATCTAGAACCACATTTCAGAGGACTCTAAATTCAGATCCATTTCTTTATTGACTCTTTGATGAATGAAAATCTTTCCATGCCATGTAGTGCATGTTTAGTATCATTGGATCCATGATTTATTTCCTTTTTCCCTGTGTGGATTTACACAAGTAGCAGTTTCTTATCTTCTAGCTATTTCTAAATAATACTTGCCAAACTATGGTCAATTTAATTTATTAAAAAAAAAAAGTATCTACGAGTAGAGTGCCTCAATGTCTGCATGCATTTTTTTTTTCCTGTAGGAAATTTTAATCACATTGTGAAGTAATTTTTCACATGTTTTTAAGCTTGTGTTGTGTCTTATGTGTGTAATTAGGTGCCAACCGATATTACTACATGTGTTTGAATGACTTACTAGCACTTGGTGGAGGGGGCAGCTATGCTTTGTGCTTGGATGGAGATCTGTAAGTTCCTTTTATTAGTGTCCCATTTTGAAGTCCATTCTGCCTTCTAATCCTTAACAGAGTAGTTCTGATAAATTCCTTTATCTTGATTACTTTTTTATTTGAAAGGCTGAATGGAACTAGTGGACCATGTGAAACATTTGGCAACTTATGCTTGGCATATAACACAGAATTTGAGTTAAAGAATGTCGAGGTAAGCTTATAGTTCATCTAGTTTGCTCCATTCAGCCTTCCAATATTTCTGTTATTTATATGTGGCACTTTTTATCTTTGGTCTTTCCTTTTTTTCCATTCATTCTTCATGTGATGATTTGAGGGTTGGGCTGATTGTGTCATTATCATCCACTGTTGCTATTCTTAAGTGAAAAATGAAAATAGATTGCTGCCAGCCCTCAGTGTGAATATTGGGCAGGTGAATTTAATGAAAATGAGATTATGCAGTGGATGCGAAACGATAAAAATAAAATAAAATAAAATTAAAAAGAGGAAAGAGTTATACTGCTCTCAATTTTAAATTTCAAGTTTCAAGATTTCCAGATATATTTATGTGGTATTTGTTTGTCTTATCTGTGCAGCTCTGGGGGTTTTCTCATGCATCTCACTACCTCAGTTGACTCAAGGTTTAGATGCTCTGCTGTGCTCAAACTGTAAAACACACGGTGACAGTGTCCATCATTCTTGATTCTTTTGTTATCAGTTTTTCTCAGGAAAGCCTGTGATGATATAGGTGATGTTCGATTGTGCTTTTAGTAAATTATCGGGCTGCGAATTGTAATGTAATGCCCTTAGAATCATAGTACAACATTATTCGTGTTAAATTATAATCGTGGTGGGTGAGAACTCTTGTAGACATACCTAGTTATTGACACTTTTCCTATTCTAGACGTCAAATTCTTTGCATGCGTGACGCAGCGTAAAAACTAATAAATACATCGGCGTCGAAGTCAAAATTTGTCATGAAATCCACGACGAAATAATACCCACACGGCCAAATCATCCTAGGGTCGTTGAGAAACTGGTAATTGAATTATCGAAATATTGCTTGTCAATGCACCACAAATTACAGATGTATTGTATTTCTAAAACGTCAATCACCCTCTACTAGCTTGGTACAAAGCGTTGTTCCACTTAATTCAAAATCCTACATAAGATTTAACAATTAATAACAGCAATAAAAGGAATTTGACGCTGTTCCAAAAATTACAATAACAGAATACAAATTGATGGGCCGTAGTGAGTTTCCCCTCTCTTTTTTTTTTTTTTTTCGAGCCGGGGTGTGGTTGGTGTTTCTCTCAAATCTAAGTTCAGTACACGCTCCGCTACAACAGGCACAGCATACCTGCACTGCATGATATCCCTTTTATGTTTCGGAAATGCAGAAACGAATACAACTACAATTCTACAAATTTGGGGTTTTGCCACTCTGACTTCAGCTGCAAAAAGGGCAATGAATACTTCCCAGACGACCAAACTTTGGGATGATTTATGACTCCAAAGGAGCATCATCACCAGGCAGACCAAATAGGCGGAGATTGCGATCCATTGATCCTACTGCGATGTATTTTGCATCTGGACCAAATTTTACACTAGTGGCCCTACCTGCAATCAATAAAATATTCATAGCATCCATCAAATTCACAGACTATTAACGAAAGTTGAAGTCCACAAATAAAATGTGAAAATCATAAGAAGGAAGAGGAACCTGTCCCAGACAAATCAGGAAAGGTTTTGATACAATTCCAATCCGCCTTAACACTGGCAACTTGGTAGACTCTATCAGCACAAAAAAATGAGTTTCAACTATTAGCTACAGAGTGTGAATAGACTGAAAAGTTTTTCTTGCAATTTCATTGTTATGGCTTTATACTATCACTAAAAATTTTGAAACCATCAGCTCAAATTTAAATCAGAAGCCCAAACACATCATACACAAGTCTAGCAAATCTAATCACACAACATTGTTCAAATCCCTGTTGAACACAGTACTTAAAAGTTACATAATAACACCTACCTTATATCTGTGCCTGCAATTGCGAGATAAGATCCGCTATGGTCGAAATCAACTGAAAGAACCAGAAAGAGAGTCAAGCACATGTAGACTTGCAACGTAAATTTAAAAAAAATAAAAAAGAAACAACAACAAAAACAACTGAAAAAGAAATCCATAGCCCCTTCGATATTAGGGGCTTGAAGAATGAAAAAGAAGATGACATGGAGAAATATGAAGAAGAAACAACCAAGCATCCCCTGCAAAAGAATGCTTAACTCTAGAACAAAGAGCAATATGGACAGTTCTCTACATCTGGGTCTAAGAATCAGACATTACATACCAGAATTTGTTGGTGTATCTGAATCATTAAATTCAAATGACCTGAAGTTCTTCAATTTGCGCAGATCCCAAAGCTTCACACCATCATGAGCTGCAGTCTGTCAAGTTCAAACATATTATTTAGTTAGAACATGGTATGTCAGAACCGACATCCCCCACATTTATAAAAATAAATGCCTACCGCAAGGTAATAACCATTTTCTGAGAAAGATATGGCAGTAACTGCTCCAACATGTCCATCAAATTTTGCCACATTTCCCTGTAAGTAAATAAAAGAAATAGGTGAAGTAAATTAAGAAGATGATATTTGTTATCTTGTCTTAAGTCTGATACGTTTGTTTTTATTTTTCTTAATTTTTGAATGTAAATACTAATTTTTTTTACAGTCCACAAACATTTTAAAACAAGCATTTTGACATAATGTCTTTCTTACAAACATCTCAAAACTAGTACTTAGAAATTCTTAAATTTCCTGTGTTTATCTGTTAAGAATAATCATGAATCATCAATTCCCAAAATTCATAATAAATAATTTACAAGTTGCAAAAAAGTCATATTTTTAATTATTATAGCATATAAATTATTGAAAAAAAAGGTTAAAAAAATGTGTGTGTGCGTGTGTATATGAAAGAGAAAAAGATGATTACATTATTTTAAATTAGCATTGAGAAATTTATTATAATAATAAAGAGATTTTAATTTTTTTTAAAAAAAATAGATGCTTGAAAAAGTTAAAAGTAAATAGATAAATTGATTCAAATAATCTATTACCTGACTTTTCACATCCCAAATCTTAACGAGAGCTTCTGAGGTGCCTGTTCCAAGGATGAGACCATCAGGATGAAAAGCGGCAGAAGTATAACCCTCTGGTCTGCCCTCAGACCCCGAATTGTCTGCTACCTGCAGAAGAATAAATTGCTTTGGCTCATCCCAAAATGCAGAATATATTTTATACATAGTTTATCTTTTTGTTACCTAACTGTTCAATAAGGGGGAAGCAAAATGAAAGGAAGCATAAAAGATAATGAAACAAGAGAGAATTACTTCACCCATCTTTATGTATGTTAATAGGGAAGTAGAAAACGGAGGGAAAGAGAGAATTCTTGATTTTCCACTGCTTTGCATCCTCTAAGGAGGCAAGGGTAGAAAAATATTTTGTGTTAAATCTAACCATTATACCCTTGTTTTTGAAATTGTAGATACATTTATCCATATTTTAATTTCTATTTCCACAAAGATTGTAATTTGTCCATTTATGGACTTTAATCTTTAGATTCCTCCTCCTCGATCTACGAAAGGAATGGGTTTTATCGATTTTATCGGTTGATATAGAATCCCACGTCCTTCCATATGTCTTTCCAACTGAGCAAAAGAAATTATCCTTATTTATTCCTAACTAAATAAGTTATGAACCAGAGTTTATTGGCATCTTAAAATACGTGATTCGACACCAATCAATAAAATTCATTATATATTCACACAGTCAAACTCATAATAATACTATATATTTATATAGTACATAGCTTCTCATATATCAAGTGAAAGAGAGAGATTGAGACCTGTGTCAAACATAAACCAGAGGAAAGATCGTAGAAGCACCACGTACTATCCAGTGAAGCAGTCACAAAGTAGTTATTGGTGGCATGGACAGTGACAGCTTGCACCTGATGCATATTGTATATATTAAATTATGGCACTTGGCCCAGAAAAAAAAAAGAAAAAAAAAAGAGAGTAGATAGAGAAAGACTGCCAATCTGACAAAGTTAACCTGACGTCACAAGGCTCTTCAAAAATTTGGCACTCTCATCAAGGACAACAAATATTTTCATAATGAATAAATAAAAAAATTCACTCAGTTTGAAATAAAAGATCTAGTATACTCCGGCAAAGAAAGTCGTGGCAGATTTCTTCAAATTATGTCTCAAAACAATCAAATATCACCTAAGCTATTCCAACATAAACATACTGACACCAGTAAATCACCAAATTCTGACCTTGATAATCTTCGACAAATTAGTTTAAGATCAGTATTAACATGATAGATGGTCGATAGGATGGTATGGAACTCCTAATTACCCAGATTTGCCAAAATCTACCAACTCCCTCTAGAGCATAAAAAAATCCTTCTAAAATATCCTTCCACGAAATGGCAGCCCAATTTATTATACTTGTCACCAAACCCCTAGAGTTGTTAGAATCAACACATGCAAAGCAAAAACCAGTATATATTTATATGCGATAAGATCTTTTAATACAAATTTTTGACACAAATTTCTAACCATTCATCTTTCTTGAATAGATGTGAACTCTAAAATCTTACGGCTCAAATTGACAGCAAAGAACTCCAGGTAAACTGAAAAACCATACATGGATAGCAGTCACCTGTACCAAGAATCATTGAACTTGCTAAAGAAACATAATTACCTCTGCAGTATGATCCTTCAAGATGTGCCTACATTCATAGTTCCCATCTTCAGACCCTTGCCACAATCTAACAGTCTGCAACATTAATAAAGATATCAAATTTGGGAGAAGAACCAAATATATATATATATTTTTATGTAGTAAATAATACCAGGAGCTAACATCACAAACTAAAAAACTATGTAGTGACATTGCATCCCAAAATAAATTCATATAACAGAATAAATCAATTGGTAAGACCAACGCAAAGCAACCCATCTTTAGCAGATATTTACATCCAAACTTAAAGTTCCTAGTTAGAATGGAATGGAGAAGTGAATTCATGTATCTGGACCCAACTAGTTTAGGATTGAGGTTTACTTGAGCCAAGTTGCACAGATGTACTAAAAGAACGCATCCTACTTTGACAAGGGAAGTGTAAAAGAAAGAGTACACTAGGAATTAGTACTCGTTTTCTTCGTAAAAGGGTATATGAGTACATGCACTGACTTGGCTATTTCACCTAAACTAGTTAAAATTGACAAAATGCCTGCACTTGGTACCGAGCAAGAGAAGGAAACATAGGTATAATGATTGCATCTCAAACAGCTTCCCCAAAAAGCTTACATATAGAGTTGCCACAAATTGCATATAACAACAGGTAGAAAGTTTTTAATTAACTTATTAGTTACTGTACTGCAAAACAAATAATTCCATATGCAGCTGCAACACATGTTTTATTTAAGTTGACAATCCTCTGTAAATGAAGATAACAGATAAATTCCACATTATATTTCCATAGATTGTATCATCTCCCTTAAATTTATTCCTGGTCTAAGATTTTCAAGTAATAAATAAAACTAATTCAGATTCATTGAGTATAATATTTTCTACAGTAAAATACTACAAACCAAGAAAATTAGAAATATATAATAAACATATAGCATAATAAAGTTGGACATCGCTGACCTTATCCGCTGATCCTGTTAAAAATAGATCACCCTCAGTGACAAATTTGACACTAGTAACCTAACAAAGAAACAGAGTTTGATGAGCCAAGACATTTAAATGGAAAAGCAGAAAATAAAAATAAAATGACATGGAAACCAAAAAAAAAAAAAACCTTCTTGGAGTGACCACTCAATGTAGATAAGATCTGTCCCGAAGATCGATCAAACAGCACAGCATTTGAGTCAAACCCTCCCGTTGCAATGACATCCTGATAAACGTGACCAATAAATGAGAAAATCTTAAACTAGAGCAATACAACTATTAAAAGTCATGGATTACCATCATCTAGCACTAGCTTACAAACTATTCCTGAAGCACCAAAAAGAAGGCCATATCCTCTGCTCTAGTCACCAAATAGGCCCCAGATTAATGCTAAACATTACATGATTTTTGTATTCGTATACAGCGAGAAACCATAGCCAACACAAACAGTCAAAAACTGCATCAATGCTGTTATTTCCCATTATAAAGGTTTCCAGAGACAATACCACTATATACTGTCATGGTAACAGCTACTGATACCATTTCTCCAGTTACCAGAATAACCCTTTTCTCAAAAACACTCAAAATTTCAAGAAATTAAATTTTAATCTCCCATTTCAATTACAATGAAGTCCGCCCTAACCCAAATTTAATCTTAAACCATATATGCCTCTCTCAAGCAATTTGTTGTTTTATATACAAAACAACTTTAAAAATTGAAGATAAGGAGAGCATAAAATGGTTGATCCACAAAGCTATCAGATGATCGGAATCAAGAACAAAATAATGCCACAAAATAGCATTAGACTAAACACCTGCCAAACATTATAGGAGCAACCTTGGTTACCACTAGCCAAGGACTCATAATATTCAAATAAAATTAGTGTCTGCCTTCACGCTGAATGCAGCCTAAATCACTACAATGATTAATACAATTAAATTGTGAGAAGGCCATACCTTTGAGTAATGTATATCAATTGAAACAATGCCAGGTTTGTTAGTTTTGTGAAGTGGATGACTAGAAAGCTGGGTATACCTCTCCAAAGCATCGACAGGAGCCAAAGTTGAAGGAATCTAAGGGAAGAAAAAGAATTACTGAACCATTGGAATAAAAGAAATTCCTGAACTTCAAGATATTTTATATAGAAATGATTGTAGAAAGCATAACCTATAGGCAAAGAATAACAATATAACAATAAAAAAATAGTTCTACACCAAAATGAACAGTACCTGCCGTTTTTTACGTTGTTGTGAAAGAGCTGCATTACATTCTGTTAACTCCGTAATAATGTTAGAAGATATTCCAGGACGCAATTTCTTCCCACCAGGACCCAAATCCTCATCCTCAGCAGCTATAATAAAGTAAGATATTAAATAAGTAAATGGAAATTATAAAATACGTTGAAAGAAGAGAAACGTAATATATTTACAGAGAAAGAACCTCTTTTCCCATTTGCAAGAGCAGAAGCGTTGGATATAACTGCTGCTGATGCTGCCATGGGCATTATCTGCCTATCGGCCTGTGCAAGTAACAACCTTGCTTCATCCCTTTCCTTCTTAAGTCTAGCAATCACACGACAAGCAGCATCATGCTGGGGACAAAAACTAATTTTATTAGGCCAATAAGCAACTTAAAAGACACACATATGCACACACATATTAACTATTATATAGCGAATATCAAACAGGAAGAAGAAGAAAATAACATACTTGATCCAACCATATTATATAGCGAATATCAAACAGGAAGAAGAAGAAAATAATAGACTTGATCCAACCAGACTTGTACCAAAAGCATAATAGATAATGATGGTAGAAAGCAAACTAATTACATATTGCCGAATCACTCTCTTGTTCAACAGAAGTTCTCTAGAGTAATCTCTCTCAGAAGGAAAAGAAAAGAACAAGTCAGGAAGATGCAATACTAGTATTACATGAAACAGCAAGGGAAAGGAGAAATATTAAAAAAAAAAAAAGATATCTTATTGGAAGATGATAAATGTCAAGAGTACACCTATAGGGCTACCTACTCCTCTTTTCTTCATCTATCTGACAAAGCACAGAAAGGATATTTTGTTCACCAATCTATCTCTATCATAGATTAAGGACATTACCAATACTTGCTACAAAAGAAAACGGACACAATAATAAAAGAAGATGCAATATGAACTTTGGTAGCATCAATAAAAAAAGGGTAAATTGTGTACCATAAGTGCCCCATAGAAGCCAAAGATAATTTGAGATTCAAAATTGAACAGGCATAAGCTTGTTGCTCTTACCTGGTAGAGTGCATGACTTAGCTCTTGTCTTGCGGTATGAAGTTGTTGCTCCAAAGCAAAATTGGATAGCATCAGACCATCCCATTCCTACAATTACACAGATAATATATAACTTTACAAGCAATATACCAAGAGAAACTCAAGAATTAAAATATTAAATCTAATAACAATTGAAATGAGAATTGTTACCAAAAGCCAACTCACAATCGACAAACAAAATAATTAACAATTGAAAGCCATAAAATGAAGTTACATTGACTGCACGCAAAAGATTGAATCGAATACTGACAGCTTTAACATTTTAAGTCTATGAGGTAAATCTGACACACAATAATGACAAGGGAAGATAGTTAAAAAAGTGAACATCAAAGGAATCAGCTAACAAGTAAATAATAAGAGAGAACTTTCAAAACAACATATCCATATCTCAAGGTTCAAAACAAAAATTTAAGAATAGATTATCGAATAACAACATATAAAACTCCGGATGAAAAGAGTGGGCTGAAACATTTTTCAATAGTGTCTTTCATGCAAGAAAAGATCATAACAAAGATGCTATAATACATTCAAATAAACTCAGAATACAATATGCAATTATTAATGAACTAATATAAAATGAAAAATACAAGTTCATGGAACAAGCATAAAATTGGAAAAAGAAAAAAAAAAAATTTATGCTCCCAATAGGTTACAATTTCAAGAAACAAACATTCAAAAGTTCACACAGAGTGATATATCATAATACATACATTCTGGAACATTCCTAGCATTCCCGGTATGCTAGCAGCTGTAAGAGGTCTGGGCTTCACAATCTGCATGATCAACATTGAGAACAAATAAACTAGCAAGCAAAGGGATAAGAAATCAATAGGATAAAAGAACCTGCAATAACATTTAAAACAGACAACAATTAACATCGATACCACCATACCTTGCCTGTTTTGATTGGAACAATGTCATCCATTGATAGAGGTTCCCCTGTTATCGGGCATTTTCCATAATCCTAACACACAACAAACTATATCATTAAATCTTCTATAAAATATCTGGTTCAAATCCAATAATAGGAAAAGGTATGTAAATCAACCCATAAAACTAAATCATGACCACTGAATTGAAGAAATACAACTCTATTCAAACATTCCCAAATCAAAGGCAAAAAAAAAAAAAAAAGGCAAAGATTTTATACCGGCACAGCAGCATATCATCACTGTAGCAGTTGCGACACAAAAACAGTAAAACTAACTAGTCACACATTATATATCACTCAACTACATTATTCTACAATTTGCATTTTCAGTACTAAATTGAACTTTGAATGTCACAGACATGGTATTCTGAGATGCTAAGAAGTAATGTTATCGCTTACCATAACAACTTGGCTAAACTAAGACAAATAGTTGTATCGCGGCTCAGCTGAATAGAGTACTTCCAATTTAAATTTTCTAAGTTGTACATTCGTTTCTTTAGCTTTCTTTCTCAGCAACCAAACGATAAGTAGCCCTAAGTTTATTTGACAAAGAAAATATACGTATATACGAAACATAAAATACTATTTATTTCTTTTAAATCCATCACAAACCTTTTCTCATTAACCAAACAGAGCAGAACAGAAACATAAACCCTAGAATTTAGGCTCCAGAGAGAGAAATTGATACCGAAATGTGTCTCTCGATTAAGCGCTTCTCGAAGAGCAAACCTGAGTTCTTGGAGACGACAGGCTCTTCCGGCACCTCGCCGGAGACTGTAAGGATAAAGTAAAGCAACGCAGAATTAGATCATGAAACGGCGCGTCTACAGGAGAAAAGGAAAGTACAGAGGGAGAAGGAGAGTTACTTGAACAATTCATTGTGGCCTAGAGAGAGCCTTGGCTGGTTAAGCTCTGTGACGGAGAAGCGAGCAAGGCTGCTTTTTTTTAAGATGATTTGAGAGTAAACTGAAATAAAGCAAGCGAGCAGCAAAGAGAGCGAGCGAGAGAGAGCGAGGGAGATGAATGCGAGGGCACTAAAAACGAGTCGCTCTATTGATTTTTTAGAATTAGGGAAACCCTCCAACATCCAAACGGACCGACCCAAAAGTTCGGTCATTTGGGCTTGGCCCATTTTTAGGTGGCTTGAATTCGCATCCACTTTTTAATCCTATTAGGCGCGTTTCGTTTTCAACGAGGGGAAAACCATAATATAAATACGACTATCTTTATTTGAATTCTTAAAAACTTTAATTAAAAAATATTTTAAAATTAATATATATATTAAATAATATCAAACTTAACTATTTTATAATTAATTTTTCTTAAAAAAATTATTGATTATTGTAATCTTTATTTTCAAGTACCTATGCAACTCTTTTTCTTTGACACTGAAAAGTGAGTCATTTATTTTATTGTTATCTAGAGTCTTATTACTCTTTTATAACTTAATCTATTAAAACTTTATTTATTTATTTAGGATTTTTCATGAAGGTTGTTTTGTTTTGAAGCTTTATTCTTATAATATTTTACATTATATAAAAGGGTTGCTTGCTTGATTATTATATTGAATTGAAGATGATAAAAAATTTTGGTTTCTTATAATTAAAAAATCAATAATGATTTATTAACATATGCATGAGACTTTCTTATTTGGTTATATTAAACTAAATAAAATGAAAAATATTCACTTCATAACAACAAAATAAATAAAAGATATTCAATTTATAGTAAATAAACAAATTGAAAATGTTCAGATCTTAGTGATTGAACAAAAATTGTTCTAAAAAGAAAAAAATACATTAAAAACAAAATGAGCTTACTTCGTCTTCATGGTTGTAATCCCAATACTAGAATTAATATTTCATTGTTTGAAATTAGGCATTTGAAGGGAAAAATAATGATTTAGGATTGAAACTATTTAAATGAAATAATTGTTAAAATATTATATTGGGTTTGCTTTAATTGTCCATATTCTTTTTAGTAATCTATATTTCAAAAATTCTTTTATTATTAATTTTAAAGGATAATTACATGACGTCTTAAATACAATTCTTTCCTGTGAGATTAGTAATTAGAAATTGCTCTCTGAAAATCGAATCTTGTCGTTATTTTAAACGGTAAAACAAGAAAGAAAAGATAAGTTATATATTAACTAAAATACCCTTATAAACCAAAACAAAACAAAAATTAATAAAAACTTAATAAAAATAAAAAAATTAATAAAAAATATAAAATTTCTTGCTCTTCTCTCTCATTTCCACGCCTTTTCGTCTCTCTCTTCTCCAACCCCAAACAGCCATCAAAACCATATACAAGCCATCAGAAAAAAAATAAAAATATAGAAAAAAGAATAAGAAAAAATTCCATCGAACATTACATATGCCCATTCAAACCGTGTAGTCACCCACATTTTTCTGGAAAAAAAAAATCAGAAAAAAGTTAAAAAAAAACGGTTAGTCTTCACACTCTGTACTGCCTCTAATCACTGCCGCCTCTGGCTGCACGTCATCGTCCACCACCATCACACAGACGTCTCTCCGGCCGCCGATCTCTCAGTTCCTCGGCCCATTGCCTCTGTCAAAGCCTTTGCCAACCGCTCTTCGAAAACCAAACGATGCCAGTGGCCACCAAACCCAATCGATCACCACACATCTCATGATATAATCCAAGGTTTAATTTCACGATTTAATCTCACGACCACCACACCCAAGGTTTTTCATTAATTTCTGTAAGAGATGCTAGAAGGAGGCGGCGATGAAGGGAGGACGTGGAGGCAATGAAGGAGGACGTATGCAAGGAGAAGGCGGTGAAGGAGAAGACGATTGAAGAGGGGGTGGAGGCGATGAACATGAAATTTTTGGGTTCTTTTTTTTTGTCAATAATTAACAATAAAAATTATTATTTAATAAACTTAATTATATTTTTTATTATTCATTCAATAATTATAAAATAATAATTATAAATTGTATTGTTTATAATAATAATAATTATTGTCTACAGCTTTTTTTCTAAATTATTTTTATCCCTTAAATTTTGTTGACTATTATATACTTACACTGTCTAATTTAACCAAAAAAATCGAAATCTAGGAGGAAATGTATAATTATTAATCCCTCAAGAGGGAATTTATATTTAAGCCTTAACTTAGAGGGTAAAATGTTATTATTCCTGATTTTAATAAAAATTTGTCAAACTCAACTATTTCTTTTTCTCCATCCAACTCTACTTATCTCTTTCGAAATTCAAGTTTAATTTGTATGTGTAACTTACATAACACCACATAAAATTATGTTTAATAGAAATCAGATCAATAACCAAAATTAATTTGATTATTTTGTATATGTTAACTTAATAAGTTTTTTTTTTTAAAAAAAGAAAAATAATTTATTTAATGTTCAATCATTAAAGAATTTAAAATTATTGTTTAAATTTAAGAACTCCAAATTAGAACAATATGAAAATATGAAGAAAAATTCAAATCACATCATAATATAATACATAATTTAGTTAATAGTATTACGAGAAAATTAAAATGTGTACAATTAATACTTAAAATTTATTAAAAGATAATTTATTTTAAGATTATAATTATATTCTTACTAAATTAAGAATAGTTATATGAAATAAATACTTGGGATATGTCAAAACCACTCTTTTTTTATTATTTAGTCAAGTTAACCTTTAAAAGACAAATGAAAGGTGGTCCTCAACTCAAAATCTTTGACAATTAACATAGGTCAACTCACCATATTTGACAAGTTGTGCTCAAGGCGAAGGCAAGGAGTGAATAGGTTGGTTTACAATTAAACTAAATTTAAAATGTGTGTGTATATTACATATACATATATATATGTATATGTATATATGTATGTATGTATATACATATATATATGTATATGTATATGTATATACATACATATATATATATGTGTATATATATATATATATATATATATATATATATATATACATACATAGTTTAGAGATAAAGCTTTTATATTATAAAAGATAATAAGGAAATATTTTACATTGATATACAACTCTATTCAACTTTGTTCAATACAAACTATCGTATCCTTTATATATAGACATGACAAAGATAATATTTTAGGATGTTTCTTTATCCCTAAGGATTCTCCTTAACGTGTTACTATATGACTGACCATACTTTGTGTCACATTACTCTGCTTTATAACTCATACCTTATCATTATTATCATTACATTGGACACCTCACTATCATACTCATTTATATCATTATTATATTGTACACCTGATTACACTTATTATTACAAACATACATCATTACTTTATTTTATGTTACATTAGGTCACATCTTATCTCTTTTCACTAATGCTTCCGTTGATAGGTCCACCTTGATTCCATTTTAATCAGTATGATGATCTGACGAGAAATCATCATACTGGGGAACTTGAGGAATTTTAGGTTCGTATTCCTCAAATGGTTCTTTTGGCATATTCAATTGTGACTAACATTTCCACTCTTCATTTAATTGATGCCATGGTGGTGAATGATTCAAAATTTCATTTGTCTTTCCTATTTTCAAAGTCATTCATGATAATCATGTTGACATTCTTGAATTGTGTCATCATCGGAGCTATCATTTATGAGCTCAAGATTCTTAATCCTTTCTTTGTAATAAAGATTTGAAAAATTCAAGACATTATCCGAAACAAGACTGTGAGTGTAGTAGAGAAGAGGCATATGCTAAATTTCTGCTAATCCTTTTCTTACATGTAGACATCCTTCCCAGCAAGTATGAATATTATCACTTATGTGATCCTAGGTAATTGACTCAATTGATGGCTGTCCCATATATCTCTTAGCTTGTGTGGGTGTATATATATTCAAACTTTAAATCTTGTTGCATTATTCTTTTAATAAAAATTATTACACTTGTTGCATTAATCGCTGCACGACAACATGAGGACTATTTTATTCTTATTTTACTAAATTAGCTTTCTTTGCATATTACTAAACAAGTAAAGTCATTAATGTTCAAGGACAACTTCAATCAAGAAAAAAAATAATATTAATTTAATTCTCAAACTACTAAGTGCCACAAATTGTTACAATATTATTTGAAGACCTGCAGGCAGAGCACTGCCCATTTTTTCGAAAGAACCACCTCCTAAATTATTGAAACGTTAGGTTAATTTTTATTAACCTTTTAGTTATTTCTTTACCATTCACTAATTTCTAGTTAAAATAGTTTATAATTCTGAACAATTATTGTGAGATATAAAAGTATGGATTAGTTATATGTAATATAACAGAAAACTGTAATATAAAATAGCACATGAGGATTTAAATGGT
>SNVD02010041.1:0-42979 GCA_013180625.2 Boswellia sacra
GTTTTGAGTCAGATTCCCAAGACTATAGCGTTCCTGCTCATCTCGAAATTGTGTCCACAAATTAAAAATTTCACGCTACACAAGTCCGCAAGAATGCGTCTCAAGAGTCATTCGGATATCATCCAAAGACTCCCTACTTAGTCCATTCTTGATGAACTGTAGTTTATCCTCTTGATTATTAGACAAATATCCCAAGGAGCGGCAACGCTGGTTACAAGTCCATCTTGCACATTTGGGACAAACTTGTAACCTTTTCGCTCTTTGCTTTTTGGCGTAAGAGCTTTTTTCCCATACCTGGCATGTGAGAAACATAATTATCTGAAAATTCATAAGAAAATCGAACCTTGGCTTTAATTAACCATCTTACTTCGACAGGCATACCCTTACGCATCAACATCCTTACTCTTTCTGCGCGAGCTTTGTAAATTTTAAGCAAATTATTTGAAGGAAGAGAGGGAAAATGTTTGTGCAGATTTGAGAGAATGGTGTCCATGTGAAAATGCAAGGTGAGCAACAGTTTTTAGGGAACTGAAAAACCGACTTTAAAAGTCACGGAGTACCGTATCCGCCACTTGACCGGAAAAAATCAATCCTTAAAAAGGATCGACTAAAGCAATGGACTCTTCATTTTGGTCAAAATTTTCAAAGAATGGTTTAACCGTTGTCCATTAACCATTAACTTTAAACACATTACCATTCTTTGGGTTCTCAATTTCAACTGCTCCATGAGGGAAAACATTTTTAACAATGAATGGCCCAGTCCAACGAGATCGAAGTTTACCAGGAAACAAGTGCAATCTTGAATCATACAAAAGAACTTTTTGTGAAGGTTCAAAAGATTTTCTAGCACTGAATTTGTCATGAAAAACTTTCATTTTTTCTTTGTAGATTTTAGAATTTTCATAAGCCTCATTCTTGATTTCTTCAAGTTCACTCAGTTGGAGTTTACGTAACTTGCAAGCATCATTCAAATTTGCGTTGAATGTTTTAATGGCCCAATAAGCTTTATGCTCAACTTCCACAGGCAAGTGACAAGGTTTTCCATAAACTAGTCTATAAGGAGAAATTCCCAATGATGTTTTAAAAGCAGTTCGGTAAGCCCAAAGTGCATCATTAAGTCTTAAAGACCAATCTTTACGATTTGGGTTAACCGTTTTTTCTAAGATCTGTTTTATCTCCCTATTAGCTAATTCAACTTGTCCACTTGTTTGTGGGTGATAAGGTGTAGAAATTTTATGGGTTATTCCATATTTCTTCATTAAAGTTTCAAATGGTTTGTTACAAAAATGTGTACCCCCATCACTAATAATGGCTCGAGGAATTCCAAATCTACTTAAGATATTCTCCTTCAAGAATTTGACAACTGTTTTGTGATCATTGTTTCGACATGAAATTGCCTCGACCCATTTTGAAACATAGTCTACTGCAACAAGGATGTACACAAAACCAAATGACGGTGGAAAGGGTCCCATAAAATCAATACCCCAATAGTCAAAGATTTTAACAACAAGAATGGGATTCAAAGGCATCATGTTTCTTTTTGAAATGGATCCCAATTTTGACAATTTTCACACGTTTTGCAAAATGCATGTGCATCTTTAAATAAGGTGGGCCAATAAAATCCACATTGCAAGATTTTAGCAGCTATTTTTCTAGATGAAAAACGTCCTCCACATGCTTCAGAATGACAAAAGTTAATGACACTACTTACCTCATTGTCGGGTATGCATCTTCTTATTATTTGGTCTGGACAATATTTGAACAGATATGGGTCATCCCAATAAAAATTTTTCACCTCGGTTAAAAATTTTCTTTTGTCTTGAGCATTCCAATGAGGTGGCATTTTTCCTGTTGCAAGAAAATTTACAATGTTAGCAAACCAAGGTAGAGTAGCAACGAAAAATAATAATTCATCAGGAAAAGAATCATTGATAGGTGAAGTTTCAATTAATGTCTCTGTCGTTAGTCTTGAAAGATGATCTGCAACGACATTTTCGGCTCCTCTCTTATCCTTTATTGTGATGTTGAATTCTTGGAGCAATAAAATCCACCGTATCAATCTAGGTTTTGCATCCTGTTTAGACATTAAATATCTCACAGCTGCATGGTCAGTGTAAACAACTGCAAGTAGTTTTTTTTCAGTTATTGTGTAATTCATTTGTGCATCATTTAAAGTCCTACTTGCATAGTATATTACGTAAGGCTTACCTTCTTTTCTTTGTCCTAAGACAGCACCAATGGCATAGTCACTTGCATCACACATCAATTCAGAAGGCAAGGACCAATCAGGAGATTGCATAATTGGAGCAGTTGTTAAAAGTTCAATTAATGTATCAAAGGCATTTTGACATTCTTAGTCCATTCAAAGGAAGTATCTTTTATTAAGAGGTTACAAAGAGGTTTAGATATAGCACTAAAATTTCTTATGAACCTCCTATAAAATCCAACATTGCCCTAAGAATGAACGAACCTCTTTAACTATTTTTGGTGGAGGCAAATGGGAAATTAATTCCACTTTTGCTTTGTCTACTTCAATTCCTTTAAAAGACATTACATGACCTAAGACAATTCCTGAAGTGACCATATAATGACATTTTTTCCAATTCAAAATAAGACCTTTTTCTACACACATTTTTAGGACTTTTTCTAAGTTTTCAAGACAATTGTCAAAAGAGTTTCCAAAGACAGTTAAATCATCCATAAAAACTTCTAAACAATGCTCAACCATATCACTGAAAATGCTTAACATGCATCTTTGAAAAGTGGTTGGGGCATTACAAAGTCCAAAAGGCATTCTCCTAAATGCAAAAGTGTCGAAGGGGCACGTGAATGTGGTCTTTTCTTGGTCTTCGAGTGCAATGGGAATTTGATAATAGCCTGAGTATCCATCAAGAAAGCAGTAGTAGGGGTGTCCTGCTACTCTTTCAAGAATTTGGTCAAGGAAAGGTAAGGGAATATGGTCTTTTCTAGTGATAGCATTTAATTTTCTATAATCAATGCACATCCTTCAACTAGATGAGACATGAGTTGGCAATGATTCACCCTTTTCATTTTTCACTATTGTTATGCCAGATTTCTTAGGTATTACTTGTGTAGGGCTTACCCACTTGCTATCAGAAATAGGGTAGATAATTCCCACATCAAGTAGTTTAAGAACTTCAGCCCTAATAACCTCTTTCATATGTGGATTTAATCTTCGTTGAGGTTGTTAGGATGTTTTGGCATTTTCCTCTAAATGTATTCTATGTGTTCAAATTAAAGGGTTAATGCCTTTTATATCTTTTAAAGTTCACCCGATTACATTTTTATACCTTTTAAGCACTTCTATCAACTTACCTTGTTGCTCGCATGTGAGGGATGAAGAAATTACCACGGATATGTCTGATTCTCCCCAAGATATGCATATTTCAGTCTTTCAGGTAAGGGCTTCAATTCTAACTTGGGAGCTTCCTCTTCCTTGCTTTCATTCATTTGCCCCAATTCTTCAAATCTTGATTTTGAGCCTTTTTCCATCACCTGTGCACAATCCAATAAAGAACATATATCAGAAAGATCAGACTCTAGTTCCATACTTGATTCTAATGAATTCACCAAACAAGTTTCCAAAGGGTCAGAAGAACTCCCTTTTTGGATGTGATCTTCCACAATAGATTCAATCACATTGGCCTCATCAATTTCATCTTCTTCTTCATTTGGTTGTTTGCACATATTAAAAACATTAAGTTCCAATGTCATGTTCCCAAATGATAGCTTCACGACTCCATTCCTGCAATTAATCAAAGCATTAGAGGTAGCTAGAAATGGACGCCCTAAAATAACAGGAATTGAATTGCTTACTTCTACTGGTTGTATGTCCAAGACGATAAAGTCTAAAGGGTAAATGAATTTATCGAATTAAACTAATACATCTTCTACTACTCCTCTTGGTACTTTAATTGATCTATCAGCAAGCAAAAGAGTCATAGAAGTCGGTTTTAACTCACCTAGATTGAGTTTTTAAAAAACCGAGTATGGAAGCAAATTCACACTAGCACCAAGATCAAGTAAAGCTTGTTCAATTTTATGGTCTCCAATAACACATGAAATTGTAGGACAACCTGGATCCTTATATTTCACTGTATTATTATTTTGAAGAATAGCACTTACTTGCTCAGCTAGAAAGGCCTTCTTTTTCACATTCAGTTTTCTTTTCACAGTGCACAAGTCTTTCAAAAATTTTGCATAAGAAGGTACCTGTTTGATCACATAAAGCAAGGGAATGTTGACCTTTACCTGTTTGAAAATTTCAAAGATTTTAGAATTGTGAGTTGGCTTCTTTTGTGTGGCTAATGCTTGAGGAAATGGAGGCACAAATGAGGGATATGGTTTCTTCTTCGCTAGGTGTTGGTTTAGCAACCTCTTCCTGCCCTTTAGAGATCGATTCTTCTTCTTTCTCACAAGGGTTAGGAATATGTTTTTCAACAACGTTACCATTGCGAAGGGTCATGACTGACTTGGCTTGGTCAAAATAATGGTTATTTGAACTCCCTGCATTTGAGTTAGATTGATCTTTGGGGTTTTGCAATGTTTGGGAAGGAAATTTTCCCTTCTCTTGGATGCTAAATGTAGATGCAAATTTTGCAAGAGTTTTTGACAAATTTGCTAATGATTGAGCAGTTTGACTATTGAAAGTCTCTTGCTTTGTAATGAATGAATTCAATGTTTCTTCAAAGTCATTCCTAGGAGGAGGAGCATATGCATGATCATGAGAATTTTGAAAATTTTGTCGTGTTTGAAAAGGGACTTGTGAAGATTGTGCATGATTATCATTTTTCCAACTAAGATTTGGATGATTTCTCCAACTAGGATTGTAGGTTTGTGAGTATGGATTGTGATTTGGCCTTTTGAAAGTGTTCAAGCATTGGCTTGGTCATGGAGACATTCTCTAAAGGCAGGCAAAGTTGGGCAATCATCAGTAGAATGGTCATTGTCATTACAAATGTTAGAGACATTTTCTTGAATAGATTTCAATTGACCATCTTTTTCATCTCTAAAGCCTCGACTTTTCTAGCTAGGGATGCAAATTTGGCTTGAAGGTCATGGTCTTCCCTAAGGTTGTAAATGCCTCTATTGGATGTCGAGGTTGGGGCCTTGCTTGGTACCTCATAGGTGCCAACAGTGTCCCAATTTTGTGCCTTTTCTGTCAAGGAATCTATGTAGTCAAGTGCTTTCTCAGGGTCTTTTTCTTTAAATTCTCCAGTACACATTAATTCCACTAGTTGCCTATCTTGAGGTGTTAACCCTTCATAGAAGTGTATAACTATTCTCCAAGTTTTAAAACCATGGTGAGGACAGATATTAAGTAGTTCCTTATACCTATCCCAACATTGGTAAAGGGTTTCCCCTTATTTTTGAGAGAAATCAGAAATTTGTCTTTTAAGAGAATTTGCTCTATGAGTAGGAAAAAAAAATTTTCAAAAATTGTTGTTTCATCTCATCCCATGAACTAATGGAATTCGACCTCAAATTTTGTAGCCATGTTCTAGCTTTATCTTTTAAAGAAAAAGGAAAAAGCTTTAATCTAATGGTGTTTATGCTACAATTTGGGTCAGTGTAGGAATTACATACCTCTTCAAAGAGTTTTAAGTGCAAATATGGATTCTCCACATCAAGGCCATGAAAGGTGGGTAGAAGTCAAACAAAACTTGGCTTGAAATTGAAATGGATTGAATCTGGAGGAGAAACTACACAAGATGGTACACTAGTCCTTACCGGATTCATGTAATCTCTGAGGGTTCTTCGTTGGTTTTGATCATTTTGTTGGGAACGATTGTCCCCTTCATCCGTGAACCTTTCCACTAGATTGTCGGCCATGTTTTCCAAGGAAGATGATGTTTTTCTAACAAGTCTACCACTAGATGTTCGTGACCAAATTTTCATGCAAGAAAGAGAGAAGAAAAGATGAACACACAAAAAAAATAAAAAATTTAGATCTAAGATGAGAAAAGAGAACACTTACAATTTTGCATGCCAATTTTTACCTTCCCCGGCATTGGTGCCAAAAACTTGGCACACTCGAAAATAGGATTGTCTCCCAAGTATAGGAGTGTCGAAGTAATAAATCCGGTGAGTCCGGGGTTGATCCACGAGGAAGGGAATTTTTAGCGCTACAAACTATAAGGAAGCAAATATGATATTGATGATTCAAAGAGATGACAATATAATATTAACAAATAGATGAGAATAATTAAAATACACAAGTAAAAGAAATTAACACAATAATAATGAGAGCTAAGGTTAGGGGATCCGCCCTTGATATTTCGAATAAGGATAAACAACCCATTTTGGTTATATGAATTATATTTGTTTCGTTACCAATATTTATACCACTACTTGTAAATGGGTTCAAGCATCTAATGTGCCAATCACCATATATCTACAACAAATCAAGGTTCCTAACTAGATTCATGTCGGTAAGGAGGAACCATACGACATCTAGAAAGGATCCAAGCATTTGATGTGCCAAGGATTGTCGACAATAGATCAAGTCCTCCACTTTACGAGTGGTGTCAAGATTGATTATGAAAATAAATATAAATCATATAAAATAAACAACACAAGATTACGATTATTAAGGACATACCAAGGGTTAGAGAATCCTTATTCTCATATCAAGGGTTTCACCCTTTCACCTTAGCAAGAGAGAAATTAGAAAGACATTATAAAAGAAAGGAAACAAATTGCAAGAAAAAGAAGATTTATTAATAGCATAAAAACACAAGAGAGAAACACAATAAAAGATCCCAGCAAGGCCAAGATGCCCTCATGGGTCACAAGGCACCTCTATTTATAGATACATTCAGGGGCAAACTTGTCAAATTACAAAGGAATAATTGTCAAATATTAGATGCACCAACTTTGACAATTGGAGTAATTACGTGAACCGACTTTGACCACCGATTTTGACATTGAATTTTTGAGAATTTTAATCACATGTCTTCACAAAAGTCGTAGATATTTCTCTCAGATTTCTAGAACATCTTGATTCATATGATTTGGATACGTATTCTGAGAGATATGGTCAAAATACTGAGGCATGGTCAGGCTGGGCCGAAACTGCAGATGGGTTCACTTCAAGCCCATTTTTGGTCCACTAAGAGCCCGAATTTGATTATGCTTCTGAAATATAATCTTGTAGATAATTTAATCAGCTTTCCAAAATATTAAGATTTGCACCATTCTGATCTATAAATAGAGAGTTATGCCCATTTTACCGAACCTGTAACAAAACCAAAATTAAGAGGAATTAATTCCAAAGATGCAAAGACTACAAATATGCTTAAGTTGAGAAATTTAATGACACTATTAATGCAATATGATGAACTAAGCTCTTATTAAACATACATATTTAAGTGTTCATCAAGAAGTCTGCAGAGCACATACCAAAAACTGATGCACCACTGCCTAAAGCAACTGAGCCAATACCTGCAGAATATCCAATTGAACAAACTGCTATTGAGACAGTCATAACAGCAAAAAAGAAGAAGAAGAAAAAGAAATTCAAGACAACAGCAAAGGAAACTGAGTTGAAGGGAAAAAAGAAG
Source organism: Boswellia sacra (assembly GCA_013180625.2). Classification (NCBI taxonomy): domain Eukaryota; kingdom Viridiplantae; phylum Streptophyta; class Magnoliopsida; order Sapindales; family Burseraceae; genus Boswellia; species Boswellia sacra. The sequence continues at coordinate 7,584 of SNVD02010041.1, forward strand.
GTTAAAATGGTGAAGAATACATCTGACAAGAGGAAATTGAATCAGCAGCTCTAGAACTGAAGGATGAGTCCTTGTCAAATGAACCACCATAAGCAGAACCCGAGATGACATTACCTTCACCACTTGCTAAGGAAGAACCTCATGTTTCTCCAGTCCCTGAAGCAGAACATCATGTTTCTCCACCATCAACACAGTTACCACCTCATGAAGCCACAACCATACCACCTGCAGAGCATACTCAGGAACTCCCTCCTGCAGAAGACACAACTGCACCAGCCACAACACTACCACCTACACTTGTAGAATAGTCACTGGTACCTTCACAACACCCAGCTGTTGAGTTGCAAACAACATAAACCAGTGCAAAACGCCTTGATAAGGAAATTCGCAAGATTGTGGCTGAAGTTACTGCCAGTTTCTCTGAGACAACAGAAGCATAGCCTGCCCCTGTGCCCTCTGAACAGCCTACACCCACTACTACTGAGAAGAGGTACAAAGTGAAGGCTAGGAGGTTCAAGAAGCGCTCTAGTAGTTCTTCTTCTCCACCTATTCGAAAGTCTCCCCGACTGCGTTAGTTTTGCCAACTTGTCCTGAAATCAAGAGGGAGAAGGAGTTTCTGATATAATGTTTTCTATTCTGTTTTGTTTTTGAACTGTTCTTGTTTTTTTATTTGATAATTCTGTCTGATATTTTGTCGTTCTCCTCAAGGTCAGTATGTAAGGAGTAAGGGGGAGTAAGAAATTTTTATGTTATTTTCTGCCTTGTCTCTTTTAACTTGTTTCTTTACTGTGATATGTGTTTTCATCTGCCTATCTCATTTGAGATATTTCTTTCGCTTTGATCATGATTTGATTAAGATGTTGTTTGACAAGTTTGTTAACCTCACTTTGTGTTGTTTTTGTAGGATCTACATAATCAGACATTGTTCTGTTATGTGCTTTGTAACTGCATAATATAACTATTTATTTGGCATGATCTTTCTGTTTGATAAATCATGATTGCTTATAGTTATATCTGACTTATCTTTGTGTGATACTTCTTAATCATAAATAGTTTAATATTTTCATCACAAGTTGCCAAAAAGGGGAAGATTGTTGGTGTCAACGTGCATGTGCCATGCACATGATATTTTTGTTCAACTTGTGATAATACAAGAATACTATATTGATTCTTATTTTACTCTTTCTAGAAGTATATTTTAGGAAGTATTTGATTTATAATAAATATCTTCTTAGATTAGGAAATTATTTAATATATCCTAGTTAAAATAGGAGAATATCTATTTGTGTCCTAATTCCTTTAAGAGTTAATTATATCACTTCCTATTATATTTGTCTTTATCCTAATGAGAGTTTGATTAGGATTTTTACAGGAATCTAAGGAAATTTCGTTCAGACTTCCCACTATATATATTGTTATGTTTACATAACATATAGTTGGTTGGTTAGGTGAGTTTATGTCACGGCATTCCAAGGATTAAGAGGAGAGCTTCAACACACTTCACTGATTTGATTTTATGAGTGTTTTATTCATGTATGAGATATTGTAATCGTACATGAATTGTTGATTAGGTCTGTCTGAGTTAGTATACACTTGAGAGAACTTGCGAGTTAAGTGTTTATGTAATTCAGTGTTAGACGTCGTGGTTATGATTTACTTAACAATGTGTTGTTAAGTTATCTGCGACAGAGAGTGAGCAATGTCACTAGAGTTTAAGATCTTGACGAGATTTTGTTTTACAAAGATTAGGTCAGTGTGTGAGAGTGAGTCAGCACTGTAAACGATCCTAAAGATTGTACAAACAAGAACTTAGTGAATTGCAGCTCTAAAGTTGTCCGTGGATGTAGGTTTTATAACCGAACCACGTAAAATCCTCTTGTGCAAATTTACATTACAATTAACTGTTATATTACTTATAACTACATACTTCCAGAACTAACAGGTTCCAATCATTTATATGTATATATATCTCCTTAATAATACAATGATCTTCAATTAGTAATTAAATTCAGAGATTGAAAGTTGATGATCATTTATGCCTATTTGTCAATGTTAGTTATTTTTGGTAAATTAAGTTTAGTTTAAGGTTATTTGTAAAATTTACGCTTTTGTAAAAATATTTATTTCAAATTACACATTAAATAGAGAAACAAATATTTCATTCAAATTTATGTATTAGCACCTATATATGTCTTTTATTGAATTCAAAACTATTTAGATTTGATAAAAATGCTTCAAATTAGTTGGAAAAAATACTCATTTTATTATTTAATAAAAATTCTAATTGAAATCCAAAAAGTCTAATTTTAAACAGAACTTTAATTTATCCTAAAATAAATATTTATATATTTCGATTTAACTAATCCAATATATATTAATTAATAATTAGGCTTTGTTTGTTTACGTTTTCCAACTTCTATTTTCTAAAAACACACTTTTTTCAATACAAATAAATCAATATTAGCTACATATCATTCTTAAAATTAAAAAATATTTAAAACCAACCGTACATTCTTTCAAAATTTTAAAAACAAAAACTCAAAAAATACAAAAAAAAACACACACTAAATTATCTTCAAAATTTAAAAAAAAGGTACACAAAATAAATATATTATAAAGTAAATCATATTATGATAAGTTATATATTAGATTAATATATAATTCTTTAAATAATAATTGTTTATTATTAGTAACAATTTTTTGGAAAAAAATAATAATTAAAAATTGAAAAGAATATGGATCGTTACCAATGTTTAAGGGAATTGGATCATAAGCAGTTGACCAGTCTGCCGTTTCTACTCGACCAACTGACAAAACTCAAAAAGCAAATTAATCAATTGGTTCAATTTTCATTTAAATGACTATAAATGCAACCAAACAGCTCCAAAATGTATATTATGATCTGGTGTCATATTTATTAAGCTGGAAGAGACGCTTAAACGACAACAAAGGAAATCTATTGTACTCAAAAGAAAGGAATTAGAGGAAAATTGAAAAGGAATTGAAAGGGGTACGTTAGTCTTCTAATCCTACAAATGTAGTATTTTCTTACTAAATTCCATGACAATTTATGAATGTACTGTTCCTTGGCAAAAAGACTTTGATTTCAGAATGGTTAGGCACTGGAATTTATTAAATTAATTTGAGTAAGTTGTACAGGAGTTGTAGGACTTTCATATTTGAAAGTCAACATTTACTCTTGGCATGAAATATTAAATAATTCATATAGGACAATAGTCATTTCAAAATCCACGTGAAAGCAACGGCTTTGCTTTTGAAGTCAATGTTTCCATGCAATGAAATAGAAATCTAAAGTATTATTCGGGGTTATACTAGTTAAAAAGTTTGAGAATTGAGATTTTTTACGATTATTTTTTTCAAATTAATTCAGTTTGCAACTTGAAAATAGTTAATATCAATAATAAGTACAAATTACAAGTTTATTTCCAATAATACATTCAATAATTCATCCAATAATATTTTGCTATATCAGATTGTATGGAGTCATAGATTTAGTTTGTAAATTTAGAATTTTTGTAATTTAAACTGATGAAAAAAATAATGATAATTCTCGACAGGATAGTCTGTAAACATACATGTTCCCTATGAAAATTACTGTAGTTTGTGATTTGAGATAAACAAATGTGTTTTATAAATCTGTTAAGAGTCAAAAAATTTGGAGATATTTGTGATGAAGACGATGATTATTATTATTGTTATTGTTATTTTATCAACGTTGTGTACTATATTAGGATTATGGTTATTGCGTTACATATTTCCTTGTGTTTGAGCGTTTTTTCATCAGTAATGTGTCGGGGACATGAGTTTTCATTTTTTTCCCCTTTTCTCCTTTCACGTTCATCATTTATTCGATCGATATAAAAACATTCAATGTCATAGTATCATTGGATAGATTATAAAGGGATTAAGTGAATAAGAATTCATCCCCTAACAAAACGTTTGCAAGACTATAAAATTTCATATATGTGTATATATACTTAAAACTAGTGAAGGTTGGGATAGTTGTTTGTGTGGAAAGAATAAACGATAAATAAAAAATATTATGGTTTTGATAACCTAAATTGGATCGTATCTAATCTTGTAAATCTAATTTTAAAATATAGTTCTATCTATCACAAATTTAATTTTTTTTAACAAAGTCTATCAAAAAACAAGTCAATCATTTGATGTCTTTTCCTTGAAAAAAAAAACAATGATGTGATAAAAAAGTATTCAGCTTTACTTTCATAAACATATTAACTTTCTTAAATAATATAAAAAGAGGGAGAGAATGGTGCCCTTTCAATCAAGAAAAGAGAATGTGGTCTTGAAATGTCAAGATGATTCTTAGTATCATTTGAGCTCAATACGTATATATTGTCACAACGACCCACCTCCAATTTCTTTAACATTGGCCACTGCGAAGCATGTAATTCAGGGTAGAAAGTTTCAAGTTGTGGTGGATTCCAGAGCCTTAGGTAGGTCAAGCCAACTGCGGACAATATCTTGCTGTTATCAAAATTTAGGAAAAATTGAAAAAATGGACATAATTAAGGATCCTTAATGAAATTTGGACACATACTCAAAAAATTTCATGCCATAGACACTTTCTTGACAAAAAGACTCAAATACCCTTTGAAATTCAATTTATTCCTAAACTCTTTATTTTCCTCTTTCCTTCACTTAACTCTTCCTATTTCTATAACCATGTCTTATTTTCATAACCGTGTGTTTTTGTCCAGCTTTCAATACCCCTCGACACCATCGAAAACGTAGTCCGAAACGCAGCAAGAAGAACGAGAAACTTATTCTGTTTTTGGGGATTTGGGGTAGATTTTAGGGATTTTGAATTTGATGATTTGAGTTTGGGTTTGTATTTTGTATTTTTTCTGTGTTTGTGGGCTAAATGAAGTGTTATTTGGTTGATTTTTTGGTTTGATATGTGAAAAAATGGTGAAAATCGATGCATTTCATCGTGATGAAGAAGATACTTGACGTGTCGAGTCCTGTCGGATGCTTCAACCGACACTCGACATCATCGTCAGTGTCCACTCAACACTAGACATAACATGTCGAGTCTTGTCGGATGCACGGACCGACACTCGATATAACGTGTCGAGTCTTGTCAGATGCACCCGACAAACGTTATGTCTAGTATCGAGTGAACACCGACGATGATGTCAAGTGTCGGTTGAAACATCCGACATGACTCGACATGTCGAGTGTCCCCTTCGTTACGACGAAACGCGTCTTTTTTTTTTTAAGTTTGAGTTTTAAAGGATATTTTAGTCATCTTTTTAAAAAAGTGTCTATAGTATGAAAATTTTTCAGAATCCCAAAAATTTAACATGCTTGAACTTGTGGAATTGTGAAAGGTTAAAAACTGCATTTTCACCTTCTATAGTTACAACCTTTCAGCAATTGATTATCTCTGTATGAAAAATAGTGAAACAAGAACTTGGGCTGCAGATTGTTTTCACCAATTTGGATGAGTTAACCCTTGTCAATATAAATTCTGAAATCAGAATATATAATAAGTTTCTTGTTAACTTGACCTTTTGCTTAAACAATGAAGCAGGATTGTCAAGCCCATCCTCCAAAATGCTACCACTGGACTGTGATTCAGTCGTCACTTCCTGCCGACGCTTCTTTGATGCTGCAGGCGTTGAGTAGAAGCTTGCAAGCTGTGGAAGAGAGTTTCGAAATAGCTTTCGTAATTGACGGAGCTCAAACTTATCAATTACTTCAGTACTATTGTTGCCATTATCTTCACTTCCAACAGCAAAAATCTCTTTCATACTCTGGCAGTCCCACACATCAATTTCTTCAAGTTTTGGAAGGCATTTGACATGAGAGAATGAGAAGATATTTTCCAATTTATAACAACTACGCGCATTTATGATCTTTAAGTTGCAAAAAGGCATCTTTGCAAGCTGACTATGATATACCCTTTTCAAATTAAATAAATACTCAAGGGAAATGGACTCCAACGCAGGAAAAGAATCATAGGGTATCATATCAAATCCCTTGAATAAAAGATAAACTGAAAGTAGTGATTATTTTGGATGTAAAGATGCTTCAACTTTTGAAAACCATCTTCGTCAAGTTCATAAAGGATATTCTTCACTCCCGTCAATTTGTCTAAATATAGGCTTTCAACATTCTTGAAGCCTTTCAATTCCTCCAGGAAAATGTTAGTGAGCTTAAGCTTCAATGTTCTTGATGTCTTGAAACGTTTCAACCACCAAGACGACCAGTCGCCATCACCTACTGATACCTTTGCAGCTCCTTGGAGAAAAAATCTTTTCAACATTAGATCCTCCAACCTCCTATTGAACATAGCACCCCCTCATAAACAATTCCTCTAGTCGTGATAAGCTTGATATCACGTGCGGTGCAATAGCTTTTAGTTGTCTACAATAGCTTAAGTCTAAACACCTTAGCTGAGTCAACTGACCTATTTCCTTAGGCAACCGTCTAATATTAGATTTTTTCAAGCTAAGAATTTTCAGTTTCTTCAGCTTTCCAATAACAGCAACATCATCTCCGAATTCGCCATCACTCAAACACAACGTTTGGAGGATGACAAGATTACAAAGTGACGATGGTAAAGGTGATAACTGCACTCCGAATTCACTGTCATAAAATGATGATCGAATTCACGGGTATGTCCCAGCTTTGTCATACCCGTGAAGAAATTCTCAGGGATTTTGAAAGAATTATAATTCTTTGAACTCATATAAAAAAATTCAAGTTCGGGACATTCTAAAAATTCAGGAAGCTCACCAATGTTAGCACCAAGTAAGGAGATTTTCATGCTTTCTTCAGTTCATGATCCACACCTGGCCATTCCCTGACATCATCATTTATCTCAGTAACGTGTTGGCCTCTACGTGCAATTGATATGGCAAAATCACGAACAACATCATGCATAGAAATGTACTCACGAGGATCATAATCATCCCCGAAATAAATTCCACTAGCATCACAGTCAAGCAACAAACAAGAGTCTTTGAGTTGACGTACCCATTTTTTTACTATGTTTCGTGCATCTTCTATCTTTGCGATGTCTCTTCCGCCAAGTATATTCAAGCCTATAACGTATTTGAGCAAGTCTGAAATATGAGCATTTTTTGTCGTTAGACTACAAAGCAGGAAAGTTTCTCTTGAGCTTCTCATCTTTTAACTTTTTATAACTGAACTCTATTTTCGAATATGCCTTTTCTAGCACTCCTGTGAAGTTTTCTGGGGCAGGCCTTCTTCGTTCTTGCAAGGCAACTTTTCATTCAACTATTTCCTTGTTTGATCTCAATGCTTTTGCCACCGTAACAATGGAAACCGGCAACCCCACATTCCTTAACCACGTCAACTGCTACAGATTGGAACTCCGGATTTTCAATGTAATCACCTGCCATCTTTTTAAACAGATTCCAAGCTTCTTCATCTTTTAGGACATCAATCAGAAAAGGTTTGGAACCCATGTGCTCCAACACATCACGGATCCTTGATGTAAGAAGAAACTTACATCTACCATGATCAGCTTGAGAAGGAATTCCTATGGTCTCCAAATCTAGATCAACTGTCCAAATATTATCTAAAATTAGAAGGATCTTCTCATTCTTCATTAATCGAGCATACAGCTTATCTGCTCATTGAGATTCTGTAGGCCGATCATCAAAGCGCAGATCTAACCTTCCTGCGATTTCTTCTTGAATCTGCTTGATGTTTGGATTCTCAGATATCTACACGAAGACCATCTCCTCAAAGAGTTTGTCCTTCTTGACTTGCCTGGCGACTTCCTTCACCAAGGTCGTCTTTCCAATGCCACCCATCCTATAAACCCCAACCATCTCGATAGCAGCATCATTCAATGAATCCATTATGTTCTTCACAACTGTGTTTCTTGACTCGAACGCCTCGAAATCTGCGGTAGATGGAAGCCTTATGTCTTCATGGACGACACGATAGGAAACCTTATCGAATTTCTCTTCCTCCTGCAAGAGTCGAGCTATAGCCTCCATCTTTCTTGAAGCTTCCTTGCTGTGTTTATAGCGGGTCTTCAGGTCAGGACATAACCCCTTGAAGCATCGGTTGTTTCCTTTATCTTCAATCAACTTCTCTGCTTCATTGATGATCGACTCCACTTTTTTCTGCCACTCATTAACTTCCTTTTCAATCTCTTCTACATTTTTCAAAGCATTGTCCACCTTACGCTGCACTTTGTCCATTGCAGCCTTCAGCTTCCCAACTCCTTAAATGAGATCGTCAAAGTTTCTGTTGTGGCTTCGCAAGTAACCAAAATGGTGTCCTAGCGGAGAGACAAAGCACTTGGCAACTTATAAAACAACAGTGGCAACAGTTTCAACCATTTTTTAGCTCTCTCTCGCTTTTTCTAAATTTTTGGAACAAAACTGAGACAACAATAGGGCGACTTGGGAGCAAAGCAGGGACAAACGTTATCTTATAGACCAACACGCTGAAAGGAGGAAGATTGGAGCGACATGAATAAGTAATTGGAAAATATGAAGGAGAAACAACAATAGGGGAACCATTTGAATATATGAATAAGAGAACTGATTGCTTATAAATTTGATAATTTTCAAGCAAATACAAAGAAGAAGAAGAAGAAGAAGTAGAGAAGAACAGAGGAAAGAAGAGAACAAATTAGGATAAAGACAATTTATTATTTTTAGTCTTCCGTTTACATTGACTGTAGCAGACAATTAATGCTAACAGGACACCCTTTTAGACTAACTGATTCATCATATTTAATATTTTTAAATTACTAATAATAGCAAGGGGTCGGCCCAAATGTAATTACAAAATTATTCAATATTTATGCCATTGTAAAACGCCTGAATAATATCTTTCAATTCCATCGCAAGTTATACGTTAAATTAATTATTTCGTTAAATACATAAAGTAATTTTTTTCAAATTCTTTAAGATATAATGAAAATATAAATTAATAACTATCAAATAATACTTAAAGTAAAAGACATAAAATTTATAATATTAAAGATTCTTTTTATTGATAATTTTAATTTTCTTAATTCGATTCTCCTCAATTCATCTCTTGTTTTAAATATATAGCTAAAACTTTCTCTTTTTCTAATCTAAACTGAACTTAGATGATCTTTTTTAAGAAAAAAATACCCGTGTATATATATATGTATATGCACACACCGCATAATATTGGAATAAATAGTTATTTAATATTATTCATTGATTGAAGAAAGGGCATTTCTCACGACCCATATCTATCTTTCTTTTTTCTTTGTAGAAAATTGAAAAAATAGATACAATTAGGGGCCCTTGATAAAATTTAGACACATATTGAAAAATTTTTATGTCATATACACTTTATTCGAAAAAAGACTAAAATACCCTTAATAATTCAATTTATTCTGAAATACCTCATTTCTCTCTTCCCTGCACTTACCTCTTCATATTTTTATACCCGTCTGTTGCATTACAATAAAACAAAGAAAAAATTTTTATCTTCTTCTCTCTTCTTCACTTTTTCTCTCTCTGCAATTCCAATATCTCTCTCATCTTCTCATATTTTCCTGCACTTTCTTCTTTTATTCAAAACTAACGTCAATTCATGCCATCAAGTATCGATTTTATGATGTAGAGTGTTAGATTTTATATCGTCAAGTGTCGGATTTCATACTTTCAAGTGTCCGATTTAATGTTGTCAAATGTCGATTTTATGCTGTAGAGTGTCAGATTTTATATCGTCAAGTGTCGAATTTCATGCTTTCAAGGGTCAGATTTAATGTTGTCAAGTGTCGAATTATGTCGAGTGTCGGATTTTATATCGTTGAGTGTCGGCTTTCATGCCTTTGAGTGTTGGATTCAATGTTATCAAGTGTCAGATTATGTCGAGTGTCAGATTTTCATGCTGTCGAGTGTCGGATTTTTATGCTGTTGAGTGTCAGATTTAATGTTGTCGAGTGTCAGTGATGCGTTCGAAACTAGCAAGTATACTAGTCGCACAAGTAATAAAGTGATAAGTAAGATATCGTTCCCACGAGGATTGATTCTAATTGAATTTGTTATTTCCAGCAACAATAAACTAAACAGGGGGGATTTTTGTTGAATGATTTACTAAATGAAATAAGAATGCAAGTAAAGAATAACAAAACAGAAAGTAAATTTGAATGAAAAATCAATGGGAGAAAGCTGGTTAAGGGATCCTTCTCTACCACAAGATATGGATTTGCGAATTAATTGTAGAATTGTCATCTAATTACAGCATTGAAGTTATCAACCGTAGATAATAACAAGCTCTATTACCCCAATCTTTCCTTACTTTGTTGTTAAATAAAACAAGCTCTTTATTTAATCTCTATCCATTAAACAACCTAGAACAAGCTCTCTGAGTTTAATTCAATGGATGCATTATGATAAGAAAGATAGGTTGATCTAAGCAATAAACACACAAGCTCGGATTATTTAACTTAGGTTATATTCTCCAATTGTAATCTCTGATCACAATTTTGCTACTAATGATTAGAAATTCAAGACAATTACGGATCAAGATTTCTAGTCTAGCAATAAATCACAACCAGATTATATTCAGTTGGCCACTCAAATACAATCAGCAAGCAATCATAAGCATTAAATATGGGAGAATACAAGCAACTTCAATTAGAGAATTGGATAACAATTCCTTACACAATCAACTTACAAAAACCATATCAGGGGCTTTGAAATCACCCTCAACCAATTCAGATTCAGTTACACATGTTTAAGAACGTGGTAAATACAATACAACATGGAGACATTCCAGAAAATGAAAGGGAAGGGAAAAACTTAGCAAATTTGATGTAATTCTCTTTGGATTGTAGTTCTTCCTCTTTCCAAGCTTCCTTCTCCTTCAAGAACTCCAAGAGATGAAAGAATTCCAGAGCTGCAGCCTCCACCACGTTCTCCCCTCTTCAAGTTATGAAAATAAAACCCTAAAATGTGTTTAAATACTCTGCTACAGTAACGTGCTACAGTGTCCCGTATTATACATGCTACAGTGATGTGTGGAATGACATTTCTACACTTCTTACACTGTTTTGATTACAACTTTCGGTACACTGAATGGATTCATAAACCGTAAATTTCTCCAAAAAGTAGACTTCGAGAGCTTTTCAACGGTATATGATATGTCATCGGGTTCATTGTATATCAATACAATTAAATCCGAGAAGATGGTTGACTAGCAGAGGTGAAAATGAAGGGTTTTACTCCATTTTTGTGCAAGTTGCTCCAAAACTCCTACAAACATCAAAACCACACAAAAACATAAAAATACCAAGGAATATAGCAAGAAACATGGACGAATTGATATGAAAATGATATATAAATAGACACTTATCAAATTCCCCCACACTTAGACTTTGCTAGTCCTCGAGCAACTACGACAATATGAAATAAAACTAAACCGAAACAGAATCAACAAAAAATTAAAACACACAAATGCTTCTCTTGCAAATAGGCCTCAAAGATTGTACTTAATTATAACCCAAGGAAAACTTCAAAATAATGCACTTGATCAAGAATTTTATCTCAAAGATTAGTTTCGCTTCACTTCAATTCCTCAAGTGTGTGTGTGTAGAGCCATTCTCACCTAATCACTTGTAACCCGGATGAGTTTATGCATAAAAATGAATCATATTTAATATTGAAGATGTGTGTATAAATGAACTCCATAGGCTTGCTTTTCAAGTCACTCTCCACTAATGTAGACATGCACAACACCAAGGATCAAGTAGGACTTTATTAAGCTTGTAACGTTTGGCTTGGGTGAAGGTATGATAAAGGATAATAATTTGGCTCAAATCACCCACAAACAATAAATCATTCAAGACTATGTAGAGCTCAACCCTATAACACAACTTCATTTCAATTCACCAGGTTACACCCCCAAACTTATTTAGAACACTCAAGCTTTTTTTTTTTTGCAGAAAACAAAAGAAAACTACACCCCCACACTTTGTTGTTTCATTCTTTTTAAGAACACTTAAGGGTATAGATCTCTTATTCTTATTCTTTTGTTCTTTTTTTTTCTTTTTTTCTTTGTTTTTCTTTTTTTTTATTATACTTCCCCTCCCCCACACTTAAACAACACATTGTCCTCAATGTGTAAGTACGTGGACGATAAGTACAGATTGTCTTTTTTTTTCTTTTTTTTCTTTTTTTTTACAAACATAATAGAACTCACTTGCATTGCTCATGACACATCCCAACCTCCTCTAGCTTCCCAAAACCAGAACATAGCTCAGAATTTAATTGTCAATGATCTACATGCTCATAGGTAAGGGATAAACTGTTTGGAACAAATTCATTTGAGGTTAGGAAATCTTTTAGTGAGTTAACAAAAAAAAAAAGGCTTACAGAGGCTCAAAGGGGTAACTAGGGATCAATTTCAGTCAAGGTTGGCTATTAAGGCTCAAACGGTCCAAAGATGGCCTAATCATTTCCCCAATGTTGCACAGTCTAGGATTTCGCCTCGAGTGACCATCAAACAAGTTCTAGAATTCATTGAAATCTGAAGAAACATTTAAAAAACATAAACTTTCTCTAAGTGAACAAATAACTCAGTGATAATAGCTCAGTGCTCAAAGTTGCACAAGGAATCAAAAGCAAAGCGAAAACCAATAAACATTTCAAGCACACAGATCCATGCATCATTTATCATTTTCCAAGAGTTATTCTTAATTCAATCATTATCTTATCATTGACCCACAAAATGCAGAAAAAGAGGTACGTGGTGTTGTTACACCTGAGTCAAGATTGTATATTTCAACAATCCTTATGACCAGTAGCCCGCAGACTTAAGGTTTCCAGCCTATATACCTTTATTATGAAAGAACAAAACAAGATACAAGACACTTCAAACAACATGAAATAAACAAACTACAGATTTATTGAGAGAGAATGCGTTTCAAGAGTTAAGAAAACCCCATATTCTGCCATTCTCAGTTTTTCCACAATGTTTTTTTTTTGAATCGAAACTGATAAAGACAAAAACACACAACAACTCGAAATTACATAAAACTAAACTTACTCAGAAAAAAATAAAGTCCAACAAATCAGCAAACACAAACAAGTCAGTTAGAATGGGTCTAAAAAGTTTAGAAGTTAGCCTCCTTATTCAGCCATTATGGATTGAAGAGATCCAGAATGCGTTTCAAGAGAACTTGAACTTTTTTAGCCACCACTCTAAAAACCGAGATTAGAAAATATTACCTGGGACGAAAGAAATAACCTGAAAAAGCTCAAAAGAAACGACATGAAAAATCTCAAATAAACACACTAAAAAGAAAGCAAACAAAAACGAAGCAAACAGCAAATAGAGATTACAGATGGAGGGTTAAATCCAGTTGACGCCTTTTGTTGCCTTCTCCAAACCAATTTATCCGAGCCATGGTTGGATCAGGTGAATAGATGAATTCTTGTAGTTTGTCAATTAACTCTCCTGCAGTTGAAGCTGTAACCAGGATTTGCCTCGCTGACGGTGAGATGAAGTTTTTTTCTACAGCTTGATCAAGAAAGGATAACAAACCATCGAAAAAGTTATTAACATTTAACAAACCAATGGGTTTCCGATGGATGTTTAGCTGTGCCCAAGAGGTGATTTGAAATATATCCTCTAATGTACCATAACCACCCGGCAAAGCTATAAATGCATCGGACTTAACAACCATATGTGCAATACGCTCATGCATACTAGAGACCTGTAACTCTTCCCCGAGTGTGTTGCCTACGATATCTCGTTCAGCTAATGGTTTAGGGATAATGCCGAGAACTTTGCTCCCTCCTAGGGATGCAGCTGTCGACACACACCCCATTAAACCAAGACTACCCCCTCTATAAATCAAATGAATACCCCTCGCAGCTAATGTCCTACCAAGATCAAGAGCTGCTGTGGTAAACTCTCCATCGTTACCAAATTGCGATCCGCAAAATACACATATATTGCGGAATCGCCGAATTGGTGTTTTCTCCATTTCTACAAGTGCTCTAATCTTGTGTAAGACACGTTAGATATTATGCTTTTCAATTGAAAGACAGGTTATGGAATGACATATGAAAATATGCAGAATGTATATATACACCCATAAAACTCTCAAATTTTGACACATGGGGACATACTTTTGGTGGGGGGTGCTCGATGCAGATTTATCGCCCCAAGATTTGAAAAAATGAGATATGCTTTCGGCGGGGTTTGACAAAAACTACACACTTGTCTCCCACGTAAAACATGAAAAATGGAATACAATTTCGTGGGGTTTGACAAAACCGGCCACACTTTATCTCCCCACGTGAAGCATTGAAAATGAGATACACTTTCGGTGGAGGTTGACAAAACCTCCACACTTGTCTCCCACGTGTACTTATGCCATAGGGTAGTCATATGGTTTGACAAAAAGAAAACTTGAAATTAAAACAAACAAAATCAACAAACAACAACAACACAAAAACAAAATTGATAATCAGATCAAACGAAACAAGAAAGAAATAAAATTCGACAACAACAACACACATTCAAATATACAAGTAGGTGTGATTGTGGCTCACATCTTCCTCTGGTTTTACGTCCAGTAACGGCTGAAACGCCTTCTATGAGTCGGTGATTTGCTTCCCATCCAGTTTTCTTATAAACTGGCAAACAGGGTCGTTTTTAGTCAGATTCCCTAGACTATAACACTGCAATTCATCACGGAATTGTGTCCATAGATTAAGCAATTCACGCTGAACAAGTCCACAAGAATGTGACTCGAGAGTTAACAAAACATTATCCAGCGACTCATTACTCAAACCATTCTTAATAAATGAAAGTTTATCTTCTCTATTCCTGGACGCAAAACCTAATGAACGACAAGTCTGGTTACAATTCCATCTAGCACATTTATAACATACTTGTAACCTTTTCGCTCTTCGCCTCTTTGCGTAGTAGCTCTTTCCTATACCAGGCATGTATTTTGCGAGATTAATGTCCGGCTCACCGGACAATCTCACCTTGGCTTCGATAAGCCATCGGATATCAGCAGGCACATTTAGGAGCATCAACGCCCAAAGTCTAGTCATCCGTACTTTATAAATTTTAAACACAGCATTTTGAGGAAGTGAAGGGAAATATTTACGAAGGTTCGATAGAAAGATATCAGCATCCATTGAAGAGAAGAAAAGGAGAGATATTACCGATAATGCGATTGAGTTTGTTCTTCTCCCAGATATGCACGTTTCAAACCTTCGAACAATGGCTTCAACTCCCGTTTGAATGTTTCCTCAAGCTGTTGTACAACTGAACTCGAAGCACGGAAAAATCAAATTAAACACAAGAAAAGAAAAGAAAAGAAAAGAAAATAGAGACACATAAAAGAAATAAACACAAGAGCAAATGAAAGTCAAAAACAAACAACAAAGCAAATAAGACAAATGGCAAAGAGAGATAAAACCTGATCAATTATAATAGCACATGGGAGGAATCTCCTCGAAACACAAAAATTGATTGTTACTACCTTCTTTTCTTTGTCTCTTTATTTAATATTTCAAAAAACATTGGGTTGCATCCAATAAGCGTTGGTTTAACGTCCTCAGCCTGACGTTATCTGTAATTCACCCATCAAGATAAAGTTGGCTCGTAGAGAGGTACTCATCGATGTCCTGCATCACTGAATTATCATAAGTAAGGCTTCAACCTGTGCCCATTCACCTTGGACACTTTGTCCGTTTTTAAGCTCTTGATTTCCACTGCACCATGAGGAAAAACATTAGTAATAACAAAAGGTCCAACCCATCGAGATAGTAATTTACCTGGAAATAACTTGAGGCGAGAATGAAATAAAAGAACTTTCTGTCCCACTTCAAAATTCTTCCTGGAGATCATTTTATCATGAAATGCCTTAGTTCTCTCCTTGTAAATTCTGGAATTCTCATAGGCATCATTTCTAAGTTTTTTCAATTCTTGCAGTTGAAGCTTCCTTTGTTCTCCAGTAGCATCCATCTCCATGTTACAAAGCTTTACTACCCACCATGCTTTGTGTTCGAGCTCTACTGGAAGGTGACATGGCTTACCATAGACTAACCTATACGGAGACATCCCAATAGGTGCCTTGTAAGCAGTTCGGTAGGCCCAAAGTGCATCATTCAATCGTAGGCTCCAATCTTTTCTACTCGGATTCACTGTCTTTTCGAGAATGGACTTGACTTCCCGATTTGAAACTTCAACTTGACCACTAGTTTGTGGATGATATGCCGTAGACACCTTGTGAGTGATGTTGTATTTCTTGAGCAAGGCTTCAAATGATCGGTTGCAGAAGTGTGTCCCTCTATCGCTTATCATGGCTCTTGGTGTTCCAAATCTCGCAAAAATGTTAGATTTCCCAAAATCTACAACAACTTTAGAATCATTAGTTCTCGTAGCTCTTGCTTCCACCCATTTAGAAACATAATCCACAGCAAGTATAATGTAAACATTACCAAAAGATGAAGGAAAAGGACCCATGAAATCAATACCCCACACATCAAAAATCTCAACAACAAGTATAGGGTTTTGTGGCATTTGATTTTTCGCACTTAAATTACCTGTCCTTTGACAACGGTCACAAGCTTTGCAAAATAGTTATGCATCTTTGAACAATGATGGCCAGTAGAATCCACAATCAAGAACTTCAGGGCTGTTCTTTTTGGTCCGAAGTGACCGCCACATGTATAAGAATGACAGAAGGTAAAAATTGAATTAAATTCAGATTCAGAAACACACCTTCTTATCACTTGATCAGAACAATGCTTCCATAAGTATGGATCATCCTATATGTAATATTTGGCAATGTTTTTGATCTTGTCTCTTTGAGCTTGAGTCAAGTCATGTGGTAGCTTCTTGGTAACTAAGTAATTAACAATATCTGCATACCAAGGGGCTACTACATGTAGAGACAGCAATTGTTCATCAGGAAAACTTTTTGTAATGTGCAGTACTCCTCGTTCATGGACAATGCGACTAAGATGGTCTGCCAAAACAAGTTGTCATTCCCTTTCTTATCTGTGATCTCCAAGTCAAATTCCTGTATAAAAGAGTATCCACTGATTAAGCCTTGGTTTGCATCTTTCTTTGTGAGCAAGTACCTCAAAGCTGCATGATCAGAATAAACAGTTACTTTAGTACCAATCAAATAAGATCGAAACTTTTCTAAAGCAAAAATAACTGCTAGCAGCTCTTTCTCAGTGATAGAATAATTAAGTTGAGCATCATTTAAAGTCCGAGATGCGTAATAAATGGCATGTGGAATTCCGCCAATTCGTTGACCCAAAACGGCACCCACAGCATAATCACTCGCATCACACATGATCTCGAATGGATGAGTCCAATTTGGAGATTGGATTATTGGAGCTGAAGTCAAGAGTTCCTTCAGTTTCTCAAATGCCTCTTTGCATTTTCTCATCAAATTCAAAGGCCACATCATTCTGTAATAATCTGCATAGGGGCAATGCTATCTTCGAGAAATCTTTGATGAATCTACGATAAAAACCTGCATGACCAAGAAACGAACGAATATCCCGCACACTTGTGGGAGGTGGTAAGGAACATATAAGATCTATCTTGGATTTATCAACCTCTATACCCTTAGCAGAAATAACATGTCCCAAAACTATACCCTGATCTACCATAAAATGACATTTCTCCCAATTCAGAACAAGGTTAGTTTCTATACATCTTTGAAGTATAAGGGTAAGGTTGTCAAGGCATTTATCAAAAGAATCACCAAAAACACTAAAGTCATCCATAAATAACTCAATAATGTTATCAACATAATCAGAGAAAATACTTACCATACACCTTTGGAAAGTGGCAGGGGCATTGCAAAGACCGAATGGCATGCGTCGATAGGCAAATGTACCGAATGGGCATGTGAATGTAGTTTTCTCTTGATCCTCAGGGGCAATGACAATCTGATTATATCCTGAATAGCCATCAAGAAAACAGTAGTGAGAATGACCTGCTAACCTCTCCAGCATTTGATCAATGAATGGCAAAGGAAAGTGATCCTTGCGAGTTGCTGAATTGAGCTTCCGATAATCAATACAAACTCGCCAGCCCGGTTTGGATACGAGTGGGAACTAGCTCATTATTGTCATTCTTAACCACCGTAACACCAGATTTCTTCGGAACAACTTGGACTGGACTCACCCACTTGCTGTCCGAAATTGGATAAATCACACCAACATCTAACAATTTCAGGATTTCTTTCTTGACAACTTCCATCATGGGAGGATTCAACCTCCGCTGTGCTTCTCTAGTGGGCTTGGATCCCTCTTCTAACAAGATGCGGTGCATGCATACGGTTGGACTAATACCTTTGATGTCAGCGACTGTCCACCCAATGGCCGTTTTGTGATCTCGGAGCACTCGGATGAGTTTCTCTTCTTGTAATGGTGCAAGACCCTTTGCTATTATGACTGGCAAAGTATCTTTCTCACCTAGGAATGCATGCTTCAAATGATCTGGAAGAGGCTTAAGCTCCAAGGCAGGTGCTTTCATCACGGAAGGTAGAAGTTTCTCATTAGATAAAGGCAATTCAATGTACGAAACATCATACCTGTTTGTGGTGATAGCTATAGTCTCATCCAAGCTTGCCACATCTTCCTCCACTTCGTTAGACACTTGTATCAACTTTCTCGATTCTCTGAAATTTTCTGCCCCAATGTGCTCACTAATGGCTACTTCCAATGCATCCTTGCGAGTTAACTCAAAAAGTTGTTGTGCCAAAGAATCAATAACATCAACTGCAAAAACAGAATGCAAGTCACTAGGGTACCTCATTGCCTCAAAAATATTGAAACGAATCACCTCGCCATCAAACTCCATGGTGAGAGTGCCATCATGAACATCAATCTTGCGGGCAGTTTTCCAAAAAGAATCGGTGTTGGATTGGGAGATGTCTCATCCTCCATTTCCAGAACATAGAAGTCTGCTGGAAAAACCAATTGATTTACCTGCACAAGCACATCTTCCACAACTCCTTTTGGGATATGCATTAGAACGATCAACAAGTGAATTACAATACCAGTTTTCGCAAGGGGTCCAAGATTCAAAGAAGCATAAATAGAATATGGCATGACATTAATAGATGCTCCTAAATCTAACATAGCTCTTTCAAACTTGGTATTACCAATGGTGCATGGAATGGTGAACGTACCTGGATCTTTGCATTTCGGAGGAATTTTTCTTTGCAATACAGCTGAAAACATTTTCCCCCACACTTACCTTCTCATTTCCTTTCAACTTCCTCTTGTTGGTGCATAACTCTTTGAGAAATTTTGCATAACGAGGCACTTGCTTGATAGCATCCAGAAGTGGTATGTTTACCTCGATCTTGCGAAAAGTTTCTAGGATTTTCTGTTCTTGTTCCTCCTTCTTCGATTTTGCAAATCTACTAGGAAAAAGTGGAGGAGTAATATATGAAGGAATGGGAGTTATAGGATTTACCTGAGAAGTCAATGTTTTGTTCATGGTAGATGTGGTGTCATCTCCTTCATCAGTTTGTGATTTTCCCGGCAAGACATCTAATTGCTCTCACTTTGCAAAGTTATCGCACTAGCAGTCTCGCTTGGATTGATCACCGTTTGAGAAGATAATTTTTCTGAGTCTTGGCCCTCGAATTTGCTCATGCTAGTAGCCAATTGTCCCATTTGATTTGCCAGGATTTTTTTGGATACTTGCCCCAGTTTCCTGCTGGAATTGCATTGTGTTAGTGGCAAGTGCATTAACAATATCTTCGAGAGACATACCTGAGTTTTGTGAAGCTGGTTGCGGTGCTGGATGTGGCATTGGTGGTGGTTGCATTTGAAATGGTTGCTGCACTCTAGGTTGATTGAAACTTTGTGCCGATTTGGTATCACATTTGGAGTGATTGGTTGATGATTCCAGTAACTGAAATTATGTTGATCTTCCCATCCAGCATTGTAAGTGCTAGAGAAAGGATCATACCATTGCCTCGTTTGTCCTGGAAATCCACCCATGGCATTGGCTTGTTCCATATATTCTTCTTGTAAAGTTGGATACATGTCGATTGGATGCTCCATCGTAGAATATATCCCACATTCATAAGATTTTTGCATATCTCCTACAGCCATGTTTTCCACAAGAGAGGTTAGCTCAGAAAGTTGTTGTTCAATGTTCGGAGTGCTTACCTCATTTACTCTCCATGGTACTTGTGGCTCAAATCCGCTACTGAATTGATAGAAGTTTACTGCCATGTTGTCTAAACACAAACAATCAGAAAAGAAAAACAAAGAAAATATGAATCAACAATGAAAACAAAATAACAAATCGATTAGAAAATCAATCCCCGGCAACGGCGCCAAAAACTTGATGCGTTCGAAACTAGCAAGTATACTAGTCGCACAAGTAATAAAGTGATAAGTAAGATATCGTTCCCACGAGGATTGATTCTAATTGAATTTGTTATTTCCAGCAACAATAAACTAAACAGGGGGGTTTTTTGTTGATTGATGAAATAAGAATGCAAGTAAAGAATAACAAAAAAAAGTAATTTGAATGAAAAATCAATGAGAGAAAGCTGGTTAAGGGATCCTTCTCTACCACAAGATATGGATTTGCGAATTAATTGTAGAATTGTCATCTAATTACAGCATTGAAGTTATCAACCGTAGATAATAAAAAGCTCTATTACCCCAATCTTTCCTTACTTTGTTGTTAAATAAAACAAGCTCTTTATTTAATCTCTATCCATTAAACAACCTAGAACAAGCTCTCTGAGTTTAATTCAATGGATGCATTATGATAAGAAAGATAGGTTGATCTAAGCAATAAACACACAAGCTCGGATTATTTAACTTAGGTTATATTCTCCAATTGTAATCTCTGATCACAATTTTGCTACTAATGATTAGAAATTCAAGACAATTACGGATCAAGATTTCTAGTCTAGCAATAAATCACAACCAGATTATATTCAGTTGGCCACTCAAATACAATCAGCAAGCAATCATAAGCATTAAATATGGGAGAATACAAGCAACTTCAATTAGAGAATTGGATAACAATTCCTTACACAATCAACTTACAAAAACCATATCAGGGGCTTTGAAATCACCCTCAACCAATTCAGATTCAGTTACACATGTTTAAGAACGTGGTAAATACAATACAACATGGAGACATTCCAGAAAATGAAAGGGAAGGGAAAAACTTAGCAAATTTGATGTAATTCTCTTTGGATTGTAGTTCTTCCTCTTTCCAAGCTTCCTTTCTCCTTCAAGAACTCCAAGAGATGAAAGAATTCCAGAGCTGCAGCCTCCACCACGTTCTCCCCTCTTCAAGTTATGAAAATAAAACCCTAAAATGTGTTTAAATACTCTGCTACAGTAACGTGCTACAGTGTCCCGTATTATACATGCTACAGTGATGTGGAATTACATTTCTACACTTCTCACACTGTTTTGATTACAACTTTCGGTACACTGAATGGATTCATAAACCGTAAATTTCTCCAAAAAGTAGACTTCGAGAGCTTTTCAACGGTATATGATATGTCATCGGGTTCATTGTATATCAATACAATTAAATCCGAGAAGATGGTTGACTAGCAGAGGTGAAAATGAAGGGTTTTACTCCATTTTTGTGCAAGTTGCTCCAAAACTCCTACAAACATCAAAATCACACAAAAACATAAAAATACCAAGGAATATAGCAAAGAAACATGGACGAATTGATATGAAAATGATATATAAATAGACACTTATCAGTCAGATTATGTCAAGTGTCGGATTTTCATTATGTCGTGTGTCGGATTTTCATGCTGTCGAGTGTCGGCTTTCATGTCTTCAAGTGTCGGATTTAATATTATCAAGTGTCATATTATGTCAAGTGTCAGATTTTCATGCTGTCGAGTGTCAGATTTCATGATATCGGATTCCAAACCGTTGTTTGTTTCTCACTTGCCTTCTTTCTTATGCTTTTAAAACTTAAGTTGATGAATATATTTGATAATAAATAAGATGAAGAAAATATAGTAAAATATAGAAAGAAGAGAGAAAAATATGAGAGAGATATTAGAATTACAGAGAGAGAAAGGACGAAGAAGATGAGAGAGAATTATGCAGTTTTTTTTCAAAATTTAATTACATAAATAAGGGTAAGGGTAATTGAATTTTTTTGTCAAGAAAGTATCTATAGCATGAAAATTTTTTAGGATACGTCCAAATTTTATCAAGACCCCTAATTATATCTATTTTTTTAATTTTTCATTTTCCCTTTTTGCTGACCTCCTTCTAAAATTCTGGTGACTAATGATGGCGTGTAACACATGGTAACAGCTCTAGAAATCTTTAAATTACAATTAAATAATTAAAACTTAGACAGATGGCTCTTGGTGCTAGTTGCGGCAGACAATAAAGGCTAAAGGAGATGAAACAAAAAAATAAAGAGACTAATTTCAATTTTTTTAAAAAAAATTTAAGGGCTGGCTTTTGCCCTTTATGAAAGAGAAACCTCATGGACTTTGAGAGCTGTGCAATTTTACAATTATGCTGGCTTTAAGTTTCCATGGTAAATGATGGACCTTTGCAAAAGATCTTCTTGACCAGATATTTAAAATTTTTACACCAAGTAAACAGTCAATTGGAGCTAATACTGTGAAAATAAGCTGTATGAAGTGTTCGGTCAAATTAATTTTTAAAATGGTAAAGTCATTTACATCTAAAATTTAAACTTTTAGTATCTTTTTTTAAGAAAATTTTCATTATTGGGATTGGTCTTTCGTTCACAATGACTCGCTCTAATGGCTTAACTAAAATTGAAAGGAGACCTTGTGAACTAATTGAATGATTCATCGATCATTTTAATATTTGATTATTATTATCATCATCAACTAAAGTTGACTAATAATAGGACATGTTTGTTCGAAAAATAATAACAACATAGTTTCACAGAGAGGGTATATGGTACCCTGATTACATCGTTGATGTAGTACAGTCGACTAATAAGAGGAGAGAAAGATGAAAAATAAAAACTGAAAATTTATTGTTTACGTCCTTCTTTTCTCTCATTGGTCAACTGCTACCATAGAGTCTCCCAGTTTTACAATCTTTTCTAAGATTTACCTTAGTAATTGATAATTCATTTTTACTATTTTGTTGATTCATTTGGATTATTTGTAAATAACAACAAAATCATGATGGTAATTGTGTTGTTTTTGTTATGAAATTTATGTATCTTTTTAGAAAAGATTGATTGATATTAAATTTTTAAAGTGGTATATGATTAAATATTAATTTTAATAAGTATTTAAAAATTATATAAAAAAACTATTTTTGTGAAAAAAGTAGCCCAACATAACCAAAATTCACCTCATTTAATATCCCCAATAATCGATGAAGTTTCTTATTGATCCAACTAAAGTTGACTCCACTATGTAGACTTAGGCTGATTAAAAAAAAAATTAGTACAACTAATAGAAAGCTAAGAAACAGAACCTCTTATTGATCCAATTATCTCATATAAAATTGTAGAAACATCTTTCTCATTAAGACTTGTTGATGCACGATTTCCGAACGGTCGGAAAGCGGGTCGGAGCTCGAATTGTATGTCGGGTCCAATCTTGAGAACAAAGAAAAATAGTCAGGGGTACCGGCGGTGATGCCGACGAAAACTCTCCGATGCTCAAGTCAGTTTTCGGCACTCCAGAATTTTCTGAGAGAATTTCCTAGAGAGAGAAGCTCTCAAAAGCAAAGGAAATTTAGAGAGAGAATGAGTTCAGAAAAGTATGCATACCTTGAGTAAAAATTTGGAAGGTTTATATAGGCATCAGGAGGAGTTATTGTGGGACCCAGATAGTAGGCCTAAATAACGGGCTTCAATAATGGGCTTACAGCATTAGATTTAATTAAGGCCCAATTTTGTTATGGCCATAACAGTAGTTCCCCCCAGGCCCAAGTCGACTAACGAGTCGATGTAGGGACGATTAAGTCATTCAAGCCTATAAATTAAATACTAGTAGGAGGCCCAAAGAGTGAATTTTATATAAGTCTAACGTGACTTGAACCCTAGGTGAGCGTCACAGAGATGAAAATTATATAATTGACAATTGTTGATATGAACTTTCTATCTATATATATAAAATCTCTTTTATGTCTTTACTGCCGCTGCCCTTCATAATAAAATCCCTAATATGTCGCCATAAAGTAAGAAGTCAAAGTTGGGAGGTGATCATTAGGGTAGCCGCACAAGGTGTTCCAAACAAACAAGAGGTAAACTTCCCTTCTCTTTTCTCTCTTTAATGGTCATTATTCCTATGGTTTTTACCGCCTCTCACAAAAAGTTGTAGTAGGTAGGGCTCACTCCAAAGTGGAAGTACTCAAAAGTCAAATAGTGTAGGCGGTTCAGAGCAAGCAATCTGACGCGGTAGGCTCACTATTTTAATTCTCCGTTTAGAACCTGTGAGTGTTCTTTCTTCCAATAGTGCATGTTTGAAAATGTTTTATTGAACTAATATGGACAATGGCCTACGCAAATTGAGATATTTATATGCTTTATATTATAAAAATATATACAAAAGTGGATAGGTAATGAATGACTCGAAGCATTCAAGCATAATATAAATATACTAATTGTTAAAGCATGTTATATAATATATTATATTTCATAAAGCATGTGTTTGTGTAATATAATAATGGATGGTAAGTCATGAAGAATATTAGATGCAATAATTATGTGAAAAACATGCAGCACGTATTGGACTTGTGTTGACCCACCAAAGACATAATGTCCACACAATAAAAAGCAAATTTATGGAGCCAAAATAAAAGCTAGACAAATAAATGCATGCAGACCCGTAGACTTGTTGGAGGTGGCATGCAGAATGCAATGAGTGTGAAACTATTTATGATGTAGTGAATCTGATATAGCACATGGGCATAGCCGAAACAAGGTGAAAATTCATGGCTTTGTGCCATTGAAGTGTTGTTTGTGTGAACTTGGAAGCATGACTGGACATTGGAGACAACTCTTGGCAAATTGAAACTTGCAGGAAGATAAACCCGTGAGTCAGTAGAGTTGAGTTTTGGGTGTGGACTTGGCGATGAAATGACCACATGAGAGAAGGAAAGTGAGGGGAGAAATAGAATAAAAATGTAGCAGTGCAGTGCATATGCATGGCATGATGAAAATATGCCAACGTAATGGATGATTTGTAACAAGCGTAAGCATATAGGAAATAGTTTAAAACCCATTCAAACATGTTGAACTATACATTAAAATATTAAGAATGGTGAGCACGTTAGACATGGTTCAATAGCCATTTTATATGCATAATCACATGTAATTACGAAGGCATGATATTAGATATGAAAAACTGCAAGCAAATTGGCATGGAGACTTGCAAACAAGTCAGAACACGTAGAGAGATTCAACGTTTAACACCAAGCAGTGATCACCAAGCAACCATAGGTGAGGGGCGAGTGAACGAGGGTGAGTATGCGAAGGGCGAGCTCGCGAGGAGCGAGCTCCATGCGAAGGGAAAGCCCGAGAGGGGCGAGCTCGCTAGGGGCGAGGGGCGAGCTTCCAAGGGCGAGGGCCGAGCCTGCAAGGGGGAAAGGTGAGCTCCCAAGGGCGAGGTGCGAGTTCGCATGGGCGAGAGGCGAATGAACGGGGGGAGGTCGAGCATGCGAAGGGCGGGCTCGCGATGGGCGAGCTGTATGCGAAGGCCGAGCTCGTGAGGGCCGAGCTGCATGCGATGACCGAGCTCGCGAGGGGCGAGGTGCACGCGAAGGCCGAACTGCATAGCTGAGAAGTCGTGATTTTGTTTCTACGTTATTTTCGATCATAGGGGCCTTGTTGCAATTTTTTAAACTTCAGTTTTAGTTGCAGGGGTCTTTCTGCCAGTTTTGAAAACTTCATTTTTAGTTGCAGGGGTCTTTCCGCTAGTTTTTAAAACTTCATTTTTAGTTGCAGGGGTGTTTCTGCTAGTTTCAAAAACTTCATTTTTAGTTGCAGGGGTGTTTCTGCAACTTTTGAAAACTTCATTTTTAGTTGCAAGGGTGTTTCTGCAACTTTCGAAAACTTAATTTGTAGGGGTCTTTCTGCCACTTTGGAAAACTTATGAAGAGAGGTTATTTTGTAAATTTCGAAAACTATGAACAAGGGTCTTTTTTATAAATTTCGAAAACTATACACAGGGGGCATTTTGTAACTTTTGAAAACTATGCACAGGGGGCATTCTGCCAGTTTCGAAAGCTATGCACAGGGGTCATTTTATAAAATTCTAAAACTTGCACATCTCCCAAATTTTTTTTTTTTTTTTTTTAAAGACCAACTATATCTTTTGGTCAAGGATTAACTTGATATTATTCTTTTCAAGGGTGAAAAATATTTTTCAATGGCTATTTAAAAAGTTTTCAATATAGTCCCTTAGCATTTCTTTTCTCTCATTTCTTCCCTTCCTTAGTAGACTTGGTTTGATGACTAACAACTCCTCTTTAACTGTGCAGATAGCTAGAATTAAAACTGTGACAGTGCTACGGAGGGAACCAAGTCAGCAAACCCAGTCGACAAGGAACAAGGATCTTGCGACTAACCGTGGAGAGGTTAATGAGTTTTACCAGAACTTTTTCGGTCAAGATCGTGAGTTAGGACGTAATTTTGTTAATCACAATGTGGTAGATGCTGAGGGGAAGAGTGACCGGTCGTCCTCTTCTACCTCAAATAGTGATCCTGAAGTTGAACACTGGTGGGAAGTCAAGCAAGGAGATTCTAACTCATCATCTTCATATATAAGTCTAAGTGAGCTTCTTGCAACTTGATCATAAATGAGTCTTTAAAGATGAACGAATTGTAATGTGGTAAATCGAATACTTAATTGGTAATCTCTTTATAGGTCTCCCTATGGGAGTTATCACACATGCATAAGTCCTTAGAAGGAGTTATTACATATATAAAGAGATCATGGATAATATATTTATTTTAAGTGCTCAACATTTCATGGATGACGAAGCAACCTCCCATCCATGGTGACCAGTCTGTAGGTGCCTGGTTGGATGACTGCTTTGACTCGATAAGGACCCTCCTAGTTAGACCCCAATGCTCCATCAGTGGGATATTGAGTACTTTATAGTACTTGCCCACTTAGCTTATGCCCACAGAAGGTTCTCCTCGAATCATCAATAGTTTATGTGCCTTCTCTTTAAAAGCCATGTTGTAGCATTCTCGAGAGGCTCGTTGTTCACCTCTAACTTCTCCTATCCCCGAAGGTGTTGGAAACTTCAAGATATGATGATAGACACCCATTACTGCTTTGAAGTCATAAAGTGATGGTCGTCTAAGAATGGCGTTATAAACACCCGGATAATCTACCACGAGAAAATTCACCATCTTGGTTGTCTGTAGGGAGCCTTCTCCCAAGGTCACAGGTAATGAAATTACTCCTTCGGGAATAACCTTTCCTCCAGTGAATCCCATCAGAGAAGTTTGGATGCCTCTCATATCTCTACGGTTAAGACCCAATCGATCAAATGCATCCAATGACATTATGTCAACTGAGCTCCCATTGTCAATCAATACTCTTTTTAACCTTTTATTAGCCACAATTACGGTGAGGACCAAGGCATCACAATGATCACAATGAGGATGATGGATACCATGAGCATCTTGAGATGAAAAAGAGATAACGTCATGATCCCTAGCATTGGTAGAAGAAGCCGTCAAGTTGACTTCATAACGAGAGAGGTCATATCTTGCTTGCCTAGCTAGGTGCCTTCGGCCTTGGGCACTTGGACCAGCCACTACTCCCCCAAAAATCGTGGGTACTTCTTCTAATGGTTCTTTCCCTTTGTCATTCTTGCTAGATGGTTCGGGGGGGCGATAAATGTATTCTTGTAGCTGGCCATCCTTGATAAGACCCTCAATTTGTTTCCTCAATTCAAAGTAATCTGCAGTGTTATGACCATGAGCCCGGTGGAAATGGTAAAACTTTCTCTTATCTCTTGCTCTTAGATCCGACCGTAAAGGGACAGGTTCTTTCAGTAGTCCCTTATCTTTGATTTCTTTCAAGATATCATGTTGTGGCATATTAAGTAATAAGAAAGTACGGTGCTCCTCTTGGAGTCGATCATTATGCTCTTGGCGAGGTTGGGTGGATGACCCTTGCAACAAGAGACGATCATTTCTAAATGTATCTCGCACGTAGCGTCGGTCCGAAGTTGATCTCTGATTTCTATCATGATGCTCTCTCCTGTGATTGCCATACGGCCGTCCATCTATACGGGAGGAATTAGGCATCACCTGAGTCTGCCCAGGATAATTTACTGGATAAATTTCCTCTGCATCGGCATGACTAGAGATCCTTGCCAAAGCTTCTTGGTACGTGCATGGGAGGTTAACGGAAAATTTCCATGCTAGAGGGAGCTCCCTTTTGATTCCCTAGACCAAACCTTGCATAGCATAACCATCATTAAATATATCCACTCGGGCAACCTCTCACTGGTACCTGTCCACAAATGCACAGAGGGATTCATTACGACCCTGCTTGATTGAAAGAAGGCTCTATGTTGGTTGACTTCTTGTCTTCATATTGCTAAAGTGTGTGAGAAAACTACGAGCAAGCTCATCAAAGCTGGAGATGGATGAGGCTGGTAACCTCCTATACCATTGCTTAGCTGATCCTCTTAGGGTAAGAGAAAAGGTTCTACACATTATTCCCCCTGAGACCCCTTATATCTCCATATGAGAAACAAAAGAGTCTAAATGCTCTCGGGGGTCAGTCGTCCCTTGGTAAAGCTCAAGTTGCGGCACCCGAAATCCGTACGGGTATCTTTCCCTAAGGATATTTTCAGCAAAGGGTAACTCCCATTGTGGACGACCATCCTCTTCTCCTCCTGAACGTTTAATCAACTTCTCCAGTTTATGAATTTTTTCATCCATTTCTCGCTTGAATTCCGCATAATGATTATCTGATGTTTCCTCCTCTGAGACATCCATTGGAACAACATCTGGGCGATGATTCTTACTTCTAGGTGGTAAGCTGGGGCGATTTCTTTTTGACTGATAGTCGCCCCTTGGAGCGTAAGGACCATAATAAGAATAGGCTGGCTGATCAACATTACTTCCTTTTGGTCCTTGCTCAACGCTTGTATGGCGCTTTTTGTTTAAAGAGTGACGAAGGTCTACTGCTGCCAATCGTTGTTCAGATATGATGTGTGAAGGAGAGGGAATCTTTGGGCGACCATCCCCTCCTTGAGCAATAGGATAAGAAAGATTTGGTTGAATGACCTGATGGAGAGGTAATCCAGTAGTCTGGGCAACTAGGTCAGTACGCCCACCAACATCCGTCGGGACATTAGGTACTACCATAGCACTCCTTGGGTTATTTCCAGCAGTATTTGTAGCCTGTTGAGTACTTTGTCCAAAAGCTTGGTTGAACATAGTCACCATACGGTTCATTTGTTCACCAAAATTTCGCATGATATGCTCCATGGTTGTCAATCGACTCGTCTTGCCTTTCCTCAGTCTCTTAAGTGGAAGTCGGGGTTGCTTGGGGTCAGGGCCCTTCCTAGAGGATATTACTAAAGCTCTCCCTGTATCAACTACCCTTCGACGTCGGGGAGGTGCTTCTACCTCGATTTCTTCGTCAACCTCTAAGGAGGTTGAGTGTTGGGATGCGTGACTCATGATATGTTTGATTATGTTTGGATGGGAGTAACAACTAAAGAGGCTTAGATTGTTGTTCCCACAGACGGTGCCAACTGTTGATGCACGATTTTCGGACGTCCGGAAAGCGGATCGGAGCTCGAATTGTACGTCGGGTCCAATCCTGAGAACAAAGAAAAATAGTCAGGGGTGCCGGCGGTGATGCCGGCAAAAACCCTCCGACGCTCAAGTCAGTTTTCGGCACTCCAAAATTTTCTGAGAGAATTTTCTAGAGAGAGAAGCGCTTAAAAGCAAAAGAAATTTAGAGAGAGAATGAGTTCAGAAAAGTGTGCATACCTTGAGTAAAAATCTGGAAGGTTTATATAGGCATCAGGAGGAGTTATTATGGGACCCAGATAGTAGGCCTAAATAACGGGCTTCAATAATGGGCTTACAGCATTGATTTAATTAAGGCCTAATTTTGTTATGGCCATAACAAGACTAAATGGAGATGACCATGGCAAAACAATAGGAGCTCCTACAATGCCAAAATATTACACTGGACAACTACAGTTTTTAGTTAAGCTACACATGAGAACATTAATCTATTCAAAGTCAAAAGCTTTGAGCATTTACCTTGACCAAGCGTGAACTTGAAAGGCGTGCCCCTATCACAACTAGAGTCGAACTTACCATCCAGCAACGTTCTTGCACAATGAACTGCACAAAAGCACAATCAATCAAACACAAGAAGAATT
Organism: Boswellia sacra; assembly: GCA_013180625.2. NCBI lineage: Eukaryota > Viridiplantae > Streptophyta > Magnoliopsida > Sapindales > Burseraceae > Boswellia > Boswellia sacra. The sequence continues at coordinate 37,988 of SNVD02010041.1, forward strand.
CAAAATTTTCAAAACAAACTAAGGGAACCGAGAAGCAAAAATAAAAAATGAAAAATTTTACCTTCAACTTCTTTCCCAGGTTCAGGAGTGTCCCAGCCTTCACCTTCCTTAAGAAGCTTCTTCTTCAACCCCTGGTTCCCGATCTCCTTCTCTTCTCTGCCTTCAAAATGGGACCTCCGTCAGAAGATCCATGTCCTCGTCCATCATCTCATTGGCAACTGGAACATCAAAGTCCTTGTCCATCTCTTCGAGATTGTGCAGAAGGAATCAATTATGGAGATTGACTGATTGTGCGGATCGATTTCTAGGATTCGATGGAGAGAGATTGGTAATCGATTGGGAATGGAAGAAGGATTGTTGAATCGATTTTCAGGGTAAAATGGGGAGAGATTAGGAATCGATTGGTAATAGAAATACAGAATGGTAATTAGCTTAATTACTTTTTGCGTCCGGAGATGTTGCTGCCGCAGCTGAGAGACAAGTATCCTAGGTCAACAAATTTACGACTGCACTTTAGTGCTGCAGTAAAGAGGAGACGTAAATGAAAGAATTTTTTGTAGTGCCACCAATGTAAGGCCTCTGAAGACATCAAGTGAAGCTACACACTTTGTTTTGGATTGAGAAGAGTAACGGTGGTGAGAAGTGAAGAGGCGACGCCAGAGGTAGGTTGCGGAGGTGAGAAGAAGGGGCATTAATTTTTTATTTTGGTTTTTTTATAAATTTTAAGGATATTTAAGTACTTTCATTCGATAAGAAGGTTAGAAATAGTTAAATTATAAAATGGAGTTAGATACGGAATCGGTTGGTGGAAAGGGTTATTTGATAAAAATATGCTTCTAAAATCAGTATAATCTTACATTGTTTTTTACGGTAACAGAAATTTAAAAGTCTATTATACCCTTCAAACCACGTGGCCTCATTGAAATTCTATTTTTATTTTTATTGTTTGGTTCCCATATTCACTTTTCCCTCTCTACCCATCTTCCTCCCTCAGGCCATTCATGGCAAGGGCTACCAAAGGACATATCATTTTTTCAATTGAAAGTCACAGTATACTCAAGTAAAATGAAACACGGTATAATACACATTCTTTTATATAAAAAATATTTGCCAGTTCCCAAATATATAAAATCTATTCAAAAATTCCAAATTTCGAATTTTTTTGATTCATGCGTCAACACCCTTTATTTTCGATTTTATCTTCTTCCAAATCTTCTTATTTTGCATCGCTATTTATTTTTTTTCTTGGTTTTTCTTTTTCACTGTAATTTTGATTTCAATTATGGGTTTTGAGTACAGTGTAGTTTTCCTGCTATAATTTTTGGGGTTGCAGTTTTTCGATTTTGCTTGTTGAGTTTCATTTTCCTTATCATCGGAAGCTTGTTGCTGGGTTTTTCTTGGTTACGCTATGCTGCGATTTGATGTTGGTGCACATACTGCTGCGTTTGTTTTCCTTGTTGGGTTTTTCAGTTATGCTTGCTGATGGGTTGTAGGAGCTTAACCAACTGTTAGGTTTTTTCTAATCTGGTATTTGGTTGTAAGTCTGGAGAGGGAAGTAAGGATTCTTTTGCTTACTTTCAACCATGGCCACGTGGGAAGAGAAAGAGACGTATCTGAAAGTGGAAGAGGACTTTTGTGGGTTTCCAAAAGTGGGTTTGGTGGGTTTGGAGGATTTGGTTGGTTGAGAAGTGGAAGTTGAACCCATTTTTGGGTTGGTTTGAGTTTGAGGAGAAAGGAAGAGAGTTGGAGTTGGTTACATAAATGGTGGACGAATATGGGAATGGTAAAAGAGGAGAGAGATAGAAGAAGACAAGAGAGCTTTAAAAAAAAAAGTTAGAAGTTGTTAAAAATAGGGTTGGCAATGGGGCGGGCCGGGACTAGGACAGCTAGACCAATTTTAATTCAACTGGCTTGTACAATGTCAAATTTTATTGTTCCACTTGTTCCCGTCATAATCCAAATATCAAAATTTGACAAATCAATCAACTTGATAGCTCTTATTGACACTAGCGCTACAACTTCCATTGTTAGTCCAACTTTTCTCCCTTTAGAATATTGGATTTCACATCGACAATATTTTTGTGATGCAAATAATGGGGTTTTCCCTACAGAACTTATCAGCAAAAAGGCATACCTTGAACTTTTTCTAGGTTTATCCTTTATGCATAAATTTCTAGGTTCTACGTTACCAGATAAGAACCTAGTCATAGGTTTTGATTTATTAGCCCAGTTTTTTACTAAAAAAGTTTTGATTAAATCTAATGGGTTGAGATACAAAAATTATTTTCATCCTTGGATAAAGTTGGATCCATCCTGTCCTTTTGATTTGTTAAAAACTTGAAAGCCCATATTGTTGACCCAGGTATGGCAACCCAAGAGGGGGGGTGAATTGGGTTTTTATTTATCAAAACGGATTTATGAAACTTTTCTTGAAAGATCAAAATTAGTTAAATCTTTCTTTAAGAACAAAGGTGAAGAAGATGAAAATAGAATGCAATCAAGAGAATGGCAAATAAAGAACAATCACAATTACAAGTAAATATAAAGAGGAAAGGGATAGAGAGAGTGCAAACTCAATTTACGTGGTTCAGCAAACCTTGCCTACGTCCACGGGCTCCTAGCTCCACGAGCTAAGCTTTCCACTAAGTTGTAGAATCTTTACAACTTGCTTGATGAACAACCTCACCAAGACTTTTTTCTTCAACCCTTGATAACACCACACTAAGAGTTCTTCTTGATGAACAACCTCACCAAGGCAACTTCCTTCAACTCTTGATAACACCATACCAAGAGTTCTTCTTGATGAACAATCTCACTAAGGAAAGAGTTCTCTCAAGGATAGCTTTTATCCTTTACAAGAAGATCTCACTCTCACCACAATACAAGAACAAAGTAAATTTTTACAACAAAAGTACAACTCTCTTCAAAGAGTAGATAAAGAATATAAAAGCTCTATAAACTTGATATTTCTCTTGGCTTTTTGCTTGATAAAATGCTTCTCTTGCACTTATTGAATGCATGGGAGAATGGCTCCTTTTATAGGCAAATGAAATGAACTTAATCAAGTGAAGACACCATCTCCAAATTTTCTGCCCACCATAAAAACCGTAATCTTGTCTGCCATTTTTTGTCAATGTTCCGTTTGAAATTTGAAAATCTGTAAAACATAAAAGATCTGCACATTTGAATAAGCTTTCCAACGCATCAAGAACCAAGTCATTTGAATATCTGTAGCTCAAGATATGGCCAAAACACCATTCGGTGCTCAAGTGACTTGATTTTTCTTCCATGTGTCTGTCCACTGACTTGAATGATAATTCTGTCAGCCTTCCATTTAAAATTTGAATTTCTTCAAAGCATAAAAGATCTTCATATTTGAATAATCTTTCCAAAACATTAAGAATCAAAGCAATTGGATATCTTTATCTTAAGATATGGCCAAAACACCATTCGGTGCTTATGTGAGTTGATTTTTCTTCCTGTGTCAGTCCACCGAATTGCCCTGTCATTAAAAAGGTGGGGGGGTCGGTGTCTTCCCCTTTTAAATTTAGAATTTTCTTCAAAACATATGAAATGTTGCCCATAAGTCTCTTTCTAATGCCGCAAGAATCAATGTCTTTTGATTTTTCTAGCTCAAAGATATGTCCAAAAGAGTATTCGGTGCTCATGTCAGCCATGCTTCCATTTGCTTTCACTTTGCATGATGATTTGACGATCTATCACTTACCATTTAATTTCTTTAAAACATAAATGACATATTAATCATTGAGTAAGCTTTCCAAAGGCTTAAGAATCACATTATTTGGACTTTTGTAGAGAAATATATGACCAATTGATTGAACATTGCTCATGTGTCACATTCCTTGAATCAAACCTTGTTCTTAAACTTTGGTGCCTTTAACATGTAGTCTTCTCTTTAGCTTCAACACTTCATTTTAATAAGCCTCTTCTTGATTTATAATTAATTCAATGATATTACTCTTGCACATAAATAAATATGTTAGTAAATCACAATTAATCAATGTGTATTGTTATCATCAAAATTATCATGTAGCCTTAGGGCTAACAATCTCCCCCTTTTTTGATGATGACAAACCATTGATTGCTTTAAAATATAATCTAAAATCAAGAATAAAAATAAAATCAACAATAAGCAAAAAGAATGGCACTTGTTATGAATATAAGCAATCCAACTATTTCTCCCCCTTTTGTTATCATCAAAAAGATGTAATCAAATTATCTACTTCCCCCTAAATATATTTCTCTCCCCCTTAACATATGCTACCTTCAAAGATTATCATATAAAAACAAAATTAAGACATATCCAACATGCCTAATTCTCTTCTAATTATGCAAAATATATCTTGACTAAGGGGTTTAGTAAATATATCCGCTATTGGTTTTATCGGTAGGGACCAATTCATAAAGAAATATTACCTTTTTGCACATGATCTCTAATAAATGGATATCTTAATCTCTATATGCTTAGTCCTAGAGTGTTGTATGGGATTTTTTGAAATGTTGATTGCACTTGTATTGTCACATTTGATGGGAATATGATCAAATACCACACCATAATCTTTTAAAATTTGTTTCATCCAAAGAGATTATGCACAACAACTTCCTACTGCAATATACTCGGCTTCCGCGGTTGATAAGGCAACAGAATTTTGTTTCTACTAAACCATGAGACTAATGCATGTCCTAGAAAATGGCAAGAGCCACTAGTGCTCTTTCTATCAAGAAGACTTCCAACAAAGTCCACATCGGAATAACTAATTAGATCAAAATTATCACACTTAGGATACCAAAGACCTAGATTTATGGTTCCAAGAAGATATCTAAATATCCTTTTGACAGCTTTAGGTGAGATTCCTTTGGACAAGATTGAAATCTAGCACACATACACACACTAAACATAATATCAGGTCTACTAGCAGTTAATTACAAAAGAGAGCCAATCATACCTCGATATTTTGTTACCTCAACATC
>SNVD02010044.1:0-43960 GCA_013180625.2 Boswellia sacra
GTGAGTTAACAAAGAAAAAGGCTTATAGAGGCTCAAAGGGGTAACTATGGATCAATTTCAATCAAGGTTGGCTATTAAGGCTCAAACGGTCCAAAGATGGCCTAAATCATTTCCTCAATGTTGCACAGTCTAGGATTTCGCCTTGAGTGACCATCAAACAAGTTCTAGAATTCATTGAAATCTGAAGAAACATTAAATTACATAAACTTTCTCTAAGTGAACAAATAACTCAGTGATAATAGCTCAGTGCTCAATGTTGCGCAAGGAATCAAAAGCAAAGCGAAAACCAATAAACATTTCAAGCACACATATCCATGCATCATTTATAATTTTCCAAGAGTTATTCTTAATTCAATCATTATCTTATCATTGACCCACAAAATGCAAGAAAATAGGTACGTGGCGTTGTTACACCTTAGTCAAGATTGTATATTTCAATAATCCTTAGGACCAATAGCCCGCAGACTTAAGGTTTCCAGCCTATATACCTTTATTATGAAAGAACAAAACCAGAAACAAGACACTTCAAACAACATGAAATAAACAAACTACAGATTTATTGAGAGAGAATGCGTTTCAAGAGTTAAGAAAACCCCATATTCTTCCATTCTCAGGTTTTTCCACAATGTTTTTTTTTCGAATCGAAACTGGTAAAAACAAAAACACACAACTCCAATTTACATAAAACTAAACTTACTCAGAAAATAATAAAGTCCAACAAATCAGCAAACACAAACACGTTCATTTGAATGGGTCTAAAAAGTTTAGAAGTTAGCTTCCTTATTCAGCCATTATGGATTAAAGAAATCCAGAATGCGTTTCAAGAGAACTTGAACTTTTTAAGCCACCACTCTAAAAGCCAAGATTAGAAAATATTACCTGGGGTGAAAGAAACAACCTGAAAAACTCAAAAGAAATGACATCAAAAAAAACTCAAATAAACACAACAAAGAGAAAGCAAACGAAAATGAAGCAAACCAGCAGATAGAGATTACAGATGGAGCGTTAAATCCAGTTTACGCCTCTTATTGCCTTCTCCAAACCAATCTATCCGAGCTATTGCTGGATCAGGCGAATAGACTAATGCTTGTAATTTGTCAATTAACTCCCCTGCAGTTGAAGCTGTAACCAGGATTTGCCTCGCCGACTGTGAGATGAAGTTTTTTTCTACTGCTTGATCAAGAAAAAACAACAAACCATCAAAAAAATTATTAACATTTAACAAACCAATGGGTTTCCGATGGATGTTTAGCTGTGCCCAAGAGGTGATTTGAAATATCTCCTCTAATGTACCCTAACCACCAGGCAAAGCTATAAATGCATCGGACTTAACAATCATATGTGCAATACGCTCATGCATGCTAGAGACCTGTAACTCTTCCCCGATTGTGTTGCCTACGATATCTCGTACAGCTAATAGTTTAGGGATAATGCCGAGAACTTTGCTTCCTCCTAAGGATGCAGCTGTCGACACACACCCCATTAACCCAAGACTACCCCCTCCATAACTCAAATGAATACCCCTCGCGGCTAATGTCCTACCAAGATCAAGAGCTGCTGTTGTAAACTCTCCATCTTTACCAAATTGCGATCCACAAAATACACATATATTTTGGAATCGTCGAATTGGTGCTTTCTCCCTTTCTAAAAGTGCTATAAACTTATGTAAGACAATGATGCAGGTTAGGTATTATGCAATTAAAGTGCAAGACAGGTTATAAAATGACATTTCAAAATATGCAGCATGGATATATACACACGTAAAACTCTCAAATTTGACACGTGGGGACATAATTTCGGTGGTAGTTGCTCGATGCAGATTTATCGCCCCAAGATTTGAAAAAATGAGATATGCTTTCGGCGAGGTTTGACAAAACCTACACACTTGTCTCCCATGTGAAGCATGGAAAATGGAGATACACTTTCGGCGGGGGTTGACAAAACTCCCACACTTGTCTCCCACGTGTAGCATAAAAAATAGAGATACACTTTCGGTGGAGGTTGACAAAACCTCCACACTTGTCTACCACGTGTACTTATGCCATAGGGTAGTCATATGGTTTGTCAAAAAGAAAACTTGAAATTAAAACAAACAAAATCAACAAACAACAACAACACAAAAACAACATTGATAATCAGATCAAACGAACAAGAAAAAAAATTTGACAATAACAACACACATTCAAATATACAAGTAGTTGTGATTGTGGCTCACATCTTCCTCTGGTTTTTACGTCCAGTAACGGCTGAAACGCCTTCTATGAGTCGGGGATTTGCTTCCCATCCAGTTTTCTTATAAACTGGCAAACAGGTTCGTTTTTAGTCAGATTCCCTAGACTATAACACTGCAATTCATCACGAAATTGTGTCCATAGATTAAGCAATTCACGCTGAACAAGTCCACAAGAATGTGACTCGAGAGTTAACAAAACATTATCCAGTGACTCATTACTCAACCATTCTTAATAAATGAAAGTTTATCTTCTCTATTCCTGGACGCAAAACCTAATGAACGACAAGTCTGGTTACATTCCATCTAGCACATTTATAACATACTTGTAACCTTTTCGCTCTTCGCCTCTTGGCGTAGTAGCTCTTTCCTAGACCAGGCATGTATTTTGCGAGATTAATGTCCGGCTCAACGGACAATCTCACCTTGGCTTCGATAAGCCATCGGATATCCGCAGGCACATTTAAGAGCATCAACACCCATAGTCTAGTTATCCGTACTTTATAAATTTTAAACACAGCATTTTGAGGAAGTGAAGGAAAATATTTACGAAGGTTCGAGAAAAAGATATCCGCATCCATTGAAGAGAAGAAAATGAGAGATATTACCGATAATGCGATTGAGTCTGTTCCTCCAAGATATGCACGTTTTAAACCTTCGAGCAATAGCTTCAGCTCCCGTTTGAATGTTTCCTCAAGCTGTTGCACAAATGAGCTCAAAGCACGAAAAAATCAAATTAAACAAAAGAAACGTAAAGAAAACAAAATAAAATAAAGATGCATAAAAGAAATAAAAAAACACAATAGTAAACAAAAGTCAAAAATAAATAAAGAAACAAATGAGACAGATGGCAAAGAGAGATAAAACCTGATCAATTACGTTCGATAAAACCTATGAGAGGAATCTCCTCGAGACACAAAAATTGATCATTATTACCTTCTTTTCTTCTTCTCTTTTTATTTATTTTTCAAAAACATTGGGTTGCCTCCCAATAAGCGCTTGGTTTAACTTCCTCAGCCTGACGTTATCTGCCCTCACCCATCAAGATAAGTTGGCTCGTAGAGAGGTACCTCATCGATGTCCTGCAACACTGAATTCTCATAGTAAGGCTTCAACCTATGCCCATTCACCTTGAATACTTTGTCCATTTTTAAGCTCTTGATTTCCACTGCACCATGAGGAAAAACATTAGTTCCACTGCACCATGGGGAAAAACATTAGTACTAACAAAAGGTCCAACCCATCGAGATCGTAATTTACCTGGAAATAACTTGAGGCAAGAATGAAATAAAAGAACTTTCTGTCCCACTTAAAAATTCTTCCTGGAGATCATTTTATCATGAAATGCCTTAGTTTTCTCCTTGTAAATTCTGGAATTCTCATAGGCATCATTTCTAAGTTCTTCCAATTCTTGCAGTTGAAGCTTCCTTTGTTCTCCAGCAGCATCCATCTCCATTTTACAAAGCTTTACTGCCCACCATGCTTTATGTTCGAGCTCCACTGGAAGGTGGCATGGCTTACCATAGACTAACCTGTACGGAGACATACCAATAGGTGTCTTGTAAGCAGTCCGGTATGCCCAAAGTGCATCATTCAATCGTAGGCTCCAATCTTTTCGGTTCGGATTCAATGTCTTCTCGAGAATGGACTTGACTTCTCGATTTGAAACTTCAACTTGACCACTTGTTTGTGGATGATAGGCAGTAGACACCTTGTGAGTGATGTTGTATTTCTTGAGTAAGGCTTCAAATGATCTGTTGCAGAAGTGTGTCCCTCTATCGCTTATCACGGCTCTTGGTGTTCCAAATCTCGCAAAAATGTTAGATTTCACAAAATCTACAACAACTTTAGAATCATTAGTTCTCGTAGCTTTTGCTTCCACCTATTTAAAAAAATAATCCACAGCAAGTATAATGTAAACATTACCAAAAGATGAAGGAAAAGGACCCATGAAATCAATACCCCACACATCAAAAATCTCGACAATAAGTATAGGGGTTTGTGGCATTTGATTTTGGGCACTTAAATTACCTGTCCTTTGACAACGGTCACAAGCTTTGCAGAACAGATATGCATCTTTGAACAATGATGGCCAGTAGAATCCACAATCAAGAACTTTGAGGGCTGTTCTTTGTGGTCCGAAGTGACCGCCACATGCATAAGAATGAAAGAAGGTCAAAATTGAATTAAATTCAGATTCATAAACACACCTTCTTATCACTTGATCAGAACAATGCTTCCATAAGTATGGATCATCCCATATGTAATATCTGGCAATGTTTTTGATCTTGTCTTTTTGAGCTCGAGTCAAGTCATGTGGTAGCTTCTTGGTAACTAAGTAATTAACAATATCTGCATACCAAGGTGCTACTACATGTAGAGACAGCAATTGTTCATCCGGAAAACTTTCTTGTAACGGTAGTACATCCTCGTCATGGACAACGCGACTGAGATGGTCTGCAACTAAGTTTTCACTTCCCTTCTTGTCTTTGATCTCAAAGTCAAATACTGTAAAAGGAGTATTCCACTGATAAGTCTGGTTTTTGCATCTTCTTGTGAGCAAGTACCTCAAAGCGGCAAGATCAGAAATAAACGGTTGCTTTAGTACCAATCAAATAAGATCGAAACTTTTATAAAGCAAAATAACTGCTAGCAGCTCTTCTCAGTGGTAGAATAATTAAAGTGAGCATCATTTAAAGTCCGAGATGCGTAATAAATGGCATGTGAAATTCTGCCAAAGCATAATCACTCGCATCACATGATCTCGAATGGATGATTCCAATTCGGAGATTGGATTACTTGGAGCCGAAGTCAAGAGTTCCTTCAGTTTCTCAAATGCCTCTTTGCATTTCTCATCAAATTCAAAGGCCACATCATTCTGTAATAATCTGCATAGGGGCAATGCTATCTTCGAGAAATCTTTGATGAATCTACGATAAAAACCTGCATGACCAAGAAACGAACGAATATCCCGCACACTTGTGGGAGGTGGTAAGGAACATATAAGATCTATCTTGGATTTATCAACCTCTATACCCTTAGCAGAAATAACATGTCCCAAAACTATACCCTGATCTACCATAAAATGACATTTCTCCCAATTCAGAACAAGGTTAGTTTCTATACATCTTTGAAGTATAAGGGTAAGGTTGTCAAGGCATTTTTCAAAAGAATCACCAAAAACACTAAAGTCATCCATAAATACCTCAATAATGTTCTCAACATAATCAGAGAAAATACTTACCATACACCTTTGGAAAGTGGCAGGGGCATTGCAAAGACCGAATGGCATGCGTCGATAGGCAAATGTACCGAATGGGCATGTGAATGTAGTTTTCTCTTGATCCTCAGGGGCAATGACAATCTGATTATATCCTGAATAGCCATCAAGAAAACAATAATGAGAATGACCTGCTAATCTCTCCAGCATTTGATCAATGAATGGCAAAGGAAAGTGATCCTTGCGAGTTGCAGAATTGAGCTTTCGATAATCAATACAAACTCGCCACCCGGTTTGGATACGAGTGGGAACTAGCTCATTATTGTCATTCTTAACCACCGTAACACCAGATTTCTTCGGAACAACTTGGACTGGACTCACCCACTTGCTGTCCGAAATTGGATAAATCACACCCACATCTAACAATTTCAGGATTTCTTTCTTGACAACTTCCATCATTGGAGGATTCAACCTCCGCTGTGCTCTCGAGTGGGCTTGGATCCTTCTTCTAATAAGATGCGGTGCATGCATATTGGCTGGCTATACCTTGATGTCAGCAATTGTCCACCCAATGGCTTTTTTGTGATCTCGAAGCACTCGAAGAGTTTCTCTTCTTGTAATGGTGTAAGGCCCTTGGCTATTATGACTGGCAAAGTATCCTTCTCACCCAAGAATACATACTTCAAATGTTCTGGAAGAGGCTTAAGCTCCAAGGTAGGGGCTTTCATCACAGAAGGAAGAATTTTCTCATTAGATAAAGGCAATTCAATGTACGAAACATCATACCTGTTTGTGGTGATAGTTATAGTCTCATCCAAGCTTGCCACAGCTTCCTCCACTTCTTTAGACACATGTATCAACTTTCCTGGTTCTTTGAAACTTTCTGTCCTTATGTGTTTACTAATGGCTACTTCCAATTCATCTTTGCGAGTTAACTCAAAAAATTGTTGTGCCAAAGAATCAATGACATCAACTGCAAAAACAGAATGCAAGTCAGTAGGGTATCTCATTGCCTCAAAAAAATATTGAAGCGAATCACCTCGCCATCAAATTCCATGGTGAGAGTGCCATCATGAACATCAATCTTGGTTCAGGCAGTTTTCAAGAATGGCCTCCCTAAAAGAATTGGTGTTGGATTGGGAGACGTTTCATCCTCCATTTCCAGAACATAAAGTCTGCTGGAAAAACCAATTGATTCACCTGCACAAGCACATCTTCCACAACTCCCTTGGGATATGCATTAGAACGATCAGCAAGTTGAATTACAATACCAGTTTCCGCAAGGGGTCCAAGATTCAAGGAAGCATAAATAGAATAGGCATGACATTAATTGATGCTCCTAAATCTAACATAGCTCTTTCAAAATTGGTATTGCCAATGGTGCATGGAATGGTGAACGTACCTGGATCTTTGCATTTCGGAGGAATTTTTCTTTGCAATACAGCTGAAACATTTTCCCCCACACTTACCTTCTCATTTCCTTTCAACTTCCTCTTGTTGGTGCATAACTCTTTGAGAAATTTTGCATAACGAGGCACTTGCTTGATAGCATCCAGAGGTGGTATGTTTACCTCGATCTTGCGAAAAGTTTCCAGGATTTCTTGTTCTTGTTCCTCCTTCTTTGATTTTGCAAATCTGCTAGGAAAAGGTGGAGGAGTAACATATGAATGAATGGAAGTTTTAGGATTTACCTTAGAAGTGGATGTTTGTTCATGGTGGAAGTGGTGTCATCCCCTTCATCAGCTTGTGATTTCTTTGGTGGAATCTCTAATTGCTTTCCACTTCTCAAAGTTACAGCACTAGCATTTTCTCTTGGATTGATCACTGGCTGAGATGGTAATTTTCCTGAGCTTTGACTCTCAAATTTGCTCATGTTAGTGGCCAATTGTCCTATTTGACTTTCCAGGTTTTGGATACTTGCCCTAGTTTCCTGCTGAAATTGTATTGTGTTAGTGGCAAGTGCTTTAACAATATCCTCGAGAGACGTACCTGAATTTTGTGGAGCTGGTTGCGGTGTTGGTTGTGTTACTGGTGGTGGTTGTGCTTGAAATGGTTGCTGCACCCTTGGTTGATTAAAACCTGGTGGCCGATTTTGTATAGCATTTGGAGCGATTGGTTGACGATTCCCATATCTCAAATTAGGGTGATCTCTCCATCCAGCATTGTAAGTATTGGAGAAAGGGTCATACCTTTGCCTTGGTTGTCCTGGAAATCCACCCATGGCATTGGCTTGTTCTGTATCTCCTTCTTGCAAAGTTGGACACATGTCGGTTGGATGGTCCATGGCAGAACATACTCCACATGCATAAGATTGCTGCATATGTCCTACAGCCATTTTTTTTACAAGAGAGGTAAGTTCACAAAGTTGTTGTTCAATGTTTGAAGTACTTACCTCATTTACTCTTTTTGGTAGTTGTGGCTCAAATTGACTGCTGAATTGTTGGGAGTTCGCTGCCATGTCACTAATCAAACGTCTTGCCACGTTCGGTGTTTTATTAACTAGTGCTCCACCACTAGCAGCATCAATGATACTCCTTTCCATGGGTAGGAGACCCTCATAGAAATATTGAATTAGGAGTCCATCACTAATTTGGTGGTTTGGACAGCTAGCACATAACCTCTTAAATCTCTCCCAATATTCATGAAGTGATTCTCCATTGTGTTGTCGAATGCCACTAATATCTTTTCTAATATTTGTAACTTTCGAGGCTGGAAAGTATTTCTCCAAAAAGAGTTTACTCATCTCATTCCAAGTGGTAATGGTACCTGGTGGTAGGTAGTATAGCCAATCTTTTGCCGAATCTGCTAATGAGAATGGGAAAGCTCTCAATTTAATTTGCTCTTCAGAAACGCCGTTGGCTTCATACTTGAGCATACCACATGAAATTCTTTGAGGTGTTTGTTCGGATCCTCTCCTGCAAAACCATGAAATGTAGGCAAGAGATGAATTAGTCCAGATTTAAGCTCAAAATCTATCTCAAAATTGGTGCTTATGCATAGCGGTTGTTGGTCAATAATTGGAGCCGCTAACTCCTTAAGAGTCTGATCGTTTTCCATCACCATTACTTCCGATTCTGATTTGATTGAACTGCAAGAAGATGGGAGGGAAGTATGTCGTCCAAGGTCAAATTCTGGAGGTGGAGTTGAAATTGACTGATTTAGCCTTAAATTCGAGGATTGGAGAAACTCCTTAATTCTCTTAAGTCGTTGATCCGCTTCTACCTCGGACATAAAAGCCTAAACACAAACAATCAGGAAATAACAATCAAGAATCAGTAGTAAAAACAGAATAACAAATTGATTAAAAAATCAATCCCCGGCAACGGCGCCAAAAACTTCATGCGTTCGAAACTAGCAAGTATACTAGTCGCACAAGTAATAAAGTGATAAGTAGATATCGTTCCCACGAGGATTGATTCTAATTGAATTTGTTATTCAAAAGCAACAACAGAATAAATGGGGGGGTTTTGTTGATGGATTAACTAATGAAATATTAATGCAAATGCAAGAATAACACAACACAAAGTAAAATGGAGTGAAAAATCAATGAGAGACACTTGGTTAAGGGTTCTTTCTCTGCCACAAGATATGAATTTGTGAATTAACATAGAATTGTAATCCAATTACAGCATTGAAGTTATCAACCGTAGATAACAACAAGCTCTGTTATCCAATCTTTCCTTACTTTGTTGTTAAATAAAACAAGCTCTTTATTTAATCTCTATCCATTAAACAACCTAGAATAAGCTCTCTAAGTTTAATTCAATGGAAGCATTACGATAAGAAAGATAGGTTGATCTAAGCAATAATCACACAGGTTCGGATTATTTAACCTAGGTTGTATTTTCCAATTGCAATCTCTGATCACAATTTTGCTACTAATGATTGGAAATTCATGACAATTACGGATCAAGATTTCTAATCTAGCAATAGACAACAACAGATTATATTCAGTTGGCCATTCCAAATACAATCAGTAAGCAATCATAAGCATTAGATATGGGAAAATACAAGCAACTTCAATTAGAGAATTGGATAACAATTTCTTACACAATCAACTCACAAAATCCATATCAAGGGCTTTGAAATCACCCTCAACCAATTCAGATTTAGTTACACATATTCAATCAGAATAACAAATACAATACAGAGAAATTCCAGAATTGAAAAGGAAAGAAAGAACTTAGCAAATTCTTTGAAAATCTTCTTTGTAGATGAATCTTCTTGGAATTGTAGTTCCTCCTCTTTCAAAATCTTCTTTCTCCTTCAAGAACTCCAAGGGATGAGAGAAATCCAGAAATGCAGCCTCCTCCCACGTTTTCCCCTCTTCAAGTTATGAAAATAAAACCCTAAAATGTGTTTAAATACTCTGCTACAGTAACGTGCTACAGTGTCCCGTATTATACATGCTACAGTGATGTGTGGAATTACATTTCTACACTTCTCACACTGTTTTGATTACAACTTTCGGTACACTGAATGGATTCATAAACCGTAAATTTCTCCAAAAAGTAGACTTCGAGAGCTTTTCAACGGTATATGATATGTCATCGGGTTCATTGTATATCAATACAATTAAATCCGAGAAGATGGTTGACTAGCAGAGGTGAAAATGAAGGGTTTTACTCCATTTTTGTGCAACTTGCTCCAAAACTCCTACAAACAATATTTTTCATAAAATCATCTTGTTGGATTATGTTCTTTAATATTGTTGGAAAAAAATATTATTGAATAGAGAGAATTATAAAAAAAGCACCTTTTCAAAGAATTTGTTAAATTAATTAACAATGGCAAATTGATAATTTTGTTTAACACTAAAAATTAAGGGTAAAATTGTAATTCTATAAAATTTAAAATTACAATCATTATTTTAAATTTTAAAATCGCATTTAGAAAAAAATAAAAATGTAATTTATGAATTGATTAATTTTAAAATTTAAAATCACATTTAAAAAAAAACGGTTACCGGCAAGAAATGAGAATTCAAATCAGGGGTTAAATCCTGCAATTTTAAAGAATTTTTTTTTAAACTACTGAGCCTTTTGCAGCGGCTAAAATACCGCCGCAAATGAGGTGACGTAAATGGCCTTCTACGGTTGTAAAGTTACCACCGTAAAGGACTATACCCCCGCCACAAATAATGAAATGGGCTACCACAGAAGATTTACGGCCCATATTATCTATGTCGGATCAAAGCCCATTGTAAAGCCACCGCAAAAGACCTTTTATGACAGTAAAATAGCTGCAGCAAATGACCCCTTTTTTTGTCGTGGCTTCCGCATCTAGATGGGCACCCAGGTTTTGTCAACGCTGGTGCTTGTGCCAATGCTACCATTGGCCTTGCCAGCAGCATATGAAACATTATGCGCAGTAATTGCCGAATCATTTTTCTTCTCTCTCGAATTTTGCTCTATGTTTAGTCGACAAAGCAAAGTGAGTTCCCTCTTTATTTATCAAATGAAAACGATTTGATATTTCGTTTCAACTTCGTAGTCTCCTCACGTCTTCAAGGTATTTCCATCCAAGTTCTCGTGAACCACGAATTGCAGCTGCAGCCATGCTTGACTACTTTTTAGCAATTCATACGGACCTTATGACACGCCCTTACAATAAGGTCCCCACAACCATAAGAGAAAGGAGGACCGGTAGTTCACTTTCACTCGCTACTTCTAGCTGTAAAAGAGGCCGGGACTTATTCATGTATTGTTTCCTTTTGTCAAATCAAGAAATTCGTAAATCATTTTATTAGAATATTGTAGTTCACAAGATAATTAGTAATGACTCAGTTAATACAAAGTACATAGCACAAATGTTCATTGGTTTAAAGTCATTAAATTTTAAAAAATTAATTCAACCGGACCAGTTATCTTTCATGCTATAAGGCTCTTAATTACAAGTGGATAAAACCACGCTTTGTTCAATTAATTTGTTTATTTAAATGTCATGGAAGGAATTAAAATCTGTAAACATTGGGTTATATGATTTTGATATCATATTAAGTTATTAGTTTTACCAAAATTGAAGCTTATAAGTATAGTAATGTGAAAGCTAAAAGGAAAAAAGATAAAGTTGAATAAAAATTTTGATTTGTATGGATTCGGTTTGTTTAAGTTAATTGTATACTTAGAAGTACTTTATGCACACCATATAGGATTAACTTTAATATTTAATTCTATAACACTAATACGAGGTAACTATCCTGTTCAATGCTTCATATTCTTTAGCTTATGTTAATTGCAGTAGTTTTGTTTAGAGTTACCTTACAAATTTACATTTTTTAAGCTTCTGTTAATTTTAAGTTTCGATAATAAATACGCTTCTTATAATTAAAATATATAAACCATTTTTATCTCTACATTTCCTATGCAGTTATTTCACTCTTTTTTTTCTGCAGAATTTATCAGTTATATTAAAGAGTATTAATGACGTGGATTGCATGATTACACGAAACAAAATTCAATCTATAGTAGAAACATTGACTTCCAAAGACAAAGTCTATGGCTGAGTGGTCGTAGCTGGCATCCATATTTAATTTGTCTGATTTCTCCAATATGTCTTCGTTTGATTGATGATAGGTTGGGTATATTGCAGCTTCCACACGGCTGACAAAAAGGTAGAGTTCTAACAGCCATATTTTTATTTCACGTTATCTTAGATTAAGAATATTTTTATTCAGGTGACATGAGGTTTGATTAAATGATTAACCGAAACACGAAAATTTTGTTATTTTTAAAAACACCTGTTCTCATATGCTAATTTTTTTTAATTTAAAAGAAAAGGATTTAAAAGAAAAAGGAATGATACTTCGCTTGCGCGCATTTGGAGTTTAAAATGGGTACTTTATGCGGACTATCTTTCTTTCATCCCAAGACGAAAAGTCTTCGTTAGGTAAATATATTTACTTTATGTGGGTACTTTACTTGACTGATTGCGTTCAAATTGGGTTGGAAAAAGTATATATATTGGACTAAATATAGTGCCCACACTGAAAAGAAGATGCTTACGTTAAGATTAAGGCTCTGTTTGTTTTCATTTTTTTAAAATTATCTTCTTAAAACGTATATTTATTAATATATTATTAATATATTTATCAAAAGTCACAACACCAACCGTACAAACAATTAATAGTTAAGAGAATAATGTTTGTGCCACATAAGTTCTTTTGGTATCTTATTGAGAATCATATGTGAAGAGAGTAGCAAAGGGAAGAGATAAAAAAATGAGAAAGTCAAAGCTGAAATGGAGTGTATTGGGATTTTGCTTGGGTTCAGCTATTGTATTCAAATAGCAGGTTCTAAATTTGTACAAAAATTGTAAATGGATGTGTAGAAATCGAGTAAATAAAAGCTGTAAATTAAAAAGTTGTAAATAAAACTTGTATAAAAGCTGTGTTACGACTTTTGTTTACTTGTTTACGAATTTTGCACAAATTGAAAAGCTGTTGTATAGATATAACAGTTGTATTGTAGCTTAACTCGAGTGTATTTTTTAAATGGGATTAAAAAAACAAGATGATTAAGGATATTAATTTGTATAATTAAATGGGATTTCATTAGAAATTATATATATATTTTTAAATTTTACTGAAGCATGTAACGAAATGTTCTCCTTTAGGCCATTGATGGGTGCACATATAGCATCACTAAAAAAAAAAAAAAAAAAAATCAAGCGAGAATATTCCAAGTCCCATTTTGCGTGTAAATCTATATGAATAACAAACAGTCAATTATTTCAACCCGCCATATAACGGCAAAAATATTCCAAGTCAATCAAGATGTAGCCAGAGACAGTAGTTGAAGGCTTGGTGCTGAAGAAATAGAAGAATTTGATGAAATAATATTAACGGTGACAATTCGTGTTTGTGAGTTACGTTAGGATATAAACAAGTAAAATTTTTGCGAACACAGATATGGCCAATTTAATTGTTCGCGTTAATATTTGAAGCACAGATACAATTTGTTTAATAAATGTGTCATTTACTATACTTGTTGTAATTATATTATATTAATTCACATAACCTACTTAATTATTTAACATATGTATACTTAATCAAATACAATATATACATATATATATATATATATATATATATTTATATTAATTAAAATTATCCACTGATATGAACAATTATTAGTATTAAAAATTTTAATATTTTGAATTTACTATTAAATAGGTTACTTTAGTTTTTAGTTATTTATAATCGACACGATATGTTTAACTATTCATATAATTAACGAGTTGGTTTGTTGAACGGTCTAAATATGGATTTAACACACAACTATTAATTATGCCAATTATCCTAATAATAACGTGACCCAATCAATAATTTTGTCAGTACTAACTCGTTAATTTCGTACTATGTTCACGTCGTATTAGCATGTTGTATTAAAAATTGCCATGCACCCCTAATATTTTGTTAGTATAAGCAGAGTCGGCTCAACCATATAGGCCCACAAGGCAGTCGCCTAACGCCTGCAACTTCAACAAGGCCCCGTACTTTAATTAACTTATATAAAGCTTCATATCTTCAAATTCATTAAGGTCCTAAATGCCAGTTTAGTTACATTAAGTTCCCATATGCGATTTAGTTATTTAGTAAGACTTCATGTCTCCAGATCCAATAAGGCCCTAAAAGTCAATTTAGTTACATTGAGGTCACATGTGCAATATATTTACTGAAAAAAGCTCCATATCTCGAAACACAGCAAGACCCTAAAAGTCAAAATTTACTTTAAGATCCATATTTCCAAATTTAATAAATTAGGCAATGTTTTTTTAGGCTTGATAATTTTTGGGCCCTAAAAATAATTATAAAATATTTGTTTTCATTAAAAATTTGTATAATAAAGTTTCGTTCTTAATATATTTTCAAGGTTTATAACTCCATTCTTTTAATATTTTTAGTGATATTATTTTATTTATTTATTATTCATTGCTTATCAATATGCAGGTAATTAACTTTTTTTTAAGGTATGTCTATTAGAAAATAAGAACTTATATATGAAAAAGTTAAGAAAAATTTTTAAAAATCATATATCCTAATTTTTTTACCAATTTATCAAAAAGTAATATATAAATATATTAAGGAATTTTAATACTTGATCAAACAATTCAAACACAATCAAAGGATGATTAAATTATTAAATATTAAATTTAAATTCAATAATAAAATTTTAATTCTTTTTTATTTAATGAAATTGAAAATGTTCGGTTTACAATTTCGTCTTTGCCCCAAATATCTTTGAGCTGGCACATTGAGTGTAGGCAATGGAATTATCATTATTAGGCTTTCTCGGATTGATGAGATCGTTAACGACGAATTTTCCCCACGAACTTCTATAATCAGCAGTGAACATCAACTTTTACTCGAGCTTGATCAATTCAACAAAAGACGTTTTTCATTTTGGGGACGCTATTTTATGATACTGACCCTTTAGTTCTCCATATATTTAACTAACAAAAAGGTAACAAATAAGGACTTTCAATGGACAAACCAAGCCACGGCAAATCTTAATTGTAAATTAAAGATATATTTGTTGAATATTTAAAACGTATTTGCGTAATCTATTATTGATTACATCATTGCAAATTAAAGGAAAATCTTGATGGGATTTGAATTTTCTTAAACATGTTCTGATTTGAAGAAATGATGAATGAAATATAACTAAACCGTCCAAATCTTCTCGCACGTGATAAGTTAATTGGTTGAAATACTTGTATATATGTATATTGAAAAAAAAACTTAAGACAGACATACCATCTCATAATACTAAAGTAGTATACGAAACTACTAATATTAAAACATTTGTTAGAGGTAATTAATTTTTTAGTTTTTCTTTTCGATTCTTTTAATAAGTTATAATCGTTTATCATCATCTCATTAGATGAAATTGCTGAATTATTTTCTCTTTTTTCATTTTCATAATTAATCATACATATATTAATTTGTAATTTCATAATTGGATGGAGATAAGCTTGTCCCATGTAAGTCTTTCTTATGCATTGGATTGAAAAAGTAAGCATTATTGGATTGCTAGATTTTAATCTTTGAATAACACTGGTTTGACCACGTAGCAAGAAAAATGGTCCAAAAGCAGTGGGGGTTGTCATAGGTCAAGTGTAAGAAATTATTAAATAATTGTTATATGCCTCCTATGGACTTGGTCCAGACAATTTGGATACGGAATCTACTACGGAGCAAGGAAATAAATATCATTGATTTTTTGTCCTTGTAAATCTAAAGAGCTGCTCATTTTCTTAGCTGAGTGCTAAACTCCTTACTCACAACAAACAAAGAGCAAAGAAAAGAAAGAGTGATAGAATGAAGAATGATTCTACAACTGCTACTTCAGATTATCTTGCTATCTTGGCAAACGAATGCATTGGTAAAAGCACAAGCATCAGGAAACTGTACATCCAAATGTGGAGGTGTAGACATTCCATTTCCATTTGGAATTGAAACCGGTTGTCTTATCGACGATTGGTTTGCGATAGATTGCTACTCTAGTAAGCCATTTGTGAGCAGCACCAAATTGGAAGTGCTTGAAATTTCAGTAACGAAAAACACAATGAAAGTCTATCATCTCTTATTCAATTCTTGCCAGGATGCTTCTACTACGGCTTTTGTTAGCTTGGACGAAACGCCTTTCGAATTCTCTAATACCAGTGACAGATTCACTGGCGTAAGTTGTGGCAATCTTGCCTCTTTATTTAGAAACGGTTCTCTTATTGCTGGCTGCTTCTCCATCTGTAATTCAGGCCCTACTAATTATATGGGAGTAACTAGTTGCTTAACCGGCATCGACTGCTGCCAAACCTCAATCCCTTCGCCTCTCCAGAGATTTAATCCAGCTTGTGATGCTCCTTCAGGTGGCATCAATAATGTAGATAGACAGCAACAGTGCAATTATGCCATTTTGGTAGATCAACAATGGTTTGAAAACAACATAACAGATCTTCAACATGTTAAAGCAATGGCACAAGTTCCTGTGATGGTACATTGGGGGATATATCTTTCTACGTTTGATTCATATGCATCAAATAGATCAACGAGCCATCTGCCAAAATCTGATTGTCATCGTAGCAACACAACTGTTAACTGCAATTGTGACCGCGGATATACAGGAAACCCTATCTTCTAGAAGGATGTTAAGGTAAATTTCTCTATTACTTCATGTCTATCAGATCTTTTATTACATTTTATAAAATCCCTTTTTGAACTACTTGAAGACTTCGTAATTATGTTTCCCTTTGGCTCGAAATTGCAAGAATAATTAGGAACATCCCATATGATATTGTGTCTCTTTATATCGAATATGCTTCACATTTGGATGTCTTCATATGGGATGGCCCTATTATGATATTGGTATATTTGTCCAATCATTTTATCCCATCTATAGACATATATTTTCTTATTGCTTTTTGACTAACGATTATTATGTGGTATAATCTTATTGGTTAGACATTTGATAACAATGCATGTCAATCCCATTCAAGAATTTATAATGTAATTATAGCGTTATTGTTTACTTAATTGCATGTAGTCTTGCAACATTACAACTCAAAATCAATTAGGTATTACACATTTCTTTTATAGGATTTACAAATCCAAATTCAATTTTTTTTTTGTTTTTAAGAAAAATGCGAGAGATATTGTAGCAGTACATTTGCAAAGATGAATATTCAAGAATTCTTTGCGAAGGAAAACGTTAAACAAACTTTTATGCGACCGAATTTTACATGGGACACATTCTTTCTTATTGTGGTTTGGATTGATGAGAAACGATAAAAGACCAAAATTTATTTAACACACCAAATTATGCGTGCACAGATGCGCCTATGAATCTACATATTCTAAATTGTTCAGTAATTAATTGGACAAGTTATATCATATTTTTATTATTGGAACACAAAAAAAAAAAAAAAGATATATGATTCTACTTAATTAGAGAACATTCTTTTTTCTATTTTACATTACTTAATTACATATTAACTGGACGGTGCTTTTGTATATGTCAGGGATCGATCCATGCAGTACTGGAATTTGCCCCAAATATTTGGCTTTAATAATCGTTTTAGGTACGTCTTCCTACTTTGTCCATGTGTAGCCAATGTGAGACTTTACTTGTGCACCCAACAAAAGATATCTAGGGTATAATCAATTTTTATTATTTATTAATAATACCTTCTCTTTTTCAGAAATTAATTAATATAATTTAACAAGGAATGTGAACACTGTTCCATTGGTTTAGATTTAGCTTCACAAAGTAGGAAGACGTACCTAAAACGATCATTAAAGCCAAATATTTGGGGCAAATTCCAATACTGCATGGATCGATCCCTGACATATACAAAAGCACCGTCCAGTTAATATGTAATTAAGTAATGTAAAATAGAAAAAAGAATGTTTATCTAATTAAGTAGAATTATATATCTTTTTTTTTGTGTTCCAATAATAAAAATATGATATAACTTGTCCAATTAATTACTGAACCATTTAGAATATGTAGATTCATACGCGCATCTATGCACGCATGTAGTGCAAGCAGTAGGAGAAGCATAGATACTTAGGGAAGTGGAGTCATTGTGAAAACTAGCGCATAATTTGGTGTGTTAAATAAATTTTTGTCTTTTATCGTTTCTCATCAATCCAAACCACAATAAGAAAGAATGTGTCCCATGTAAAATTCGGTCGCATAAAAGTTTGTTTAACATTTTCCTTCGTAAAGAATTCTTGAATATTCATCTTTGCAAATGTACTGCTATAATATCTCTCACATTTTTCTTAAAAAAAAATTGAATTTGGATTTGTAAATCCTACAAAAGAAATGTGTAATACCTAATTGATTTTGAGTTGTAATGTTGCAAGACTACATGCAATTAAGTAAACAGTAACGCTATAATTACATTATAAATTCTTGAATGGGATTACATGCATTGTTATCAAATGTCTAACCAATAAGATTATACCACATAATAATCGTTATACTACAAGAAAATGGGCCTTTTACCGCGGGCCGAAACCGCGGTAAAAGGCCTTCTACGGCGGGCCTACGGCGGTTTTGGCCTGCCGTATAAAATGGTGTAGTAAAAAATAATTCTACTTTTTACCACGGTTTTGGCCCGCGGTAAAAAGAGTTTTACTGCGGGCCATAGGCCCGCGAAAAAAAGTCCTTGTTGTTGGTTTCATAAATCCACTTGTACAGTACCTAAAAAGACCTGAAATATATAATTAAGGGCTGTTCTGAGGAGTGTGGCATTAAAAAAAATAAAATCCAATGATTTTGATAATGCAATTACACCTCTCTAGGCCTGCAGTGACTTCCTTCAGTTCTATCTGTTTGCCAACCACCACATGCATCGGATGCCGATAGGGTATAGGAGATCTGCAAAAGTGACGATCAGTTAATCCAAGCAGTACTAAAGAACTGACACCCTACTTGATTTCATGAGGATGCAGAGTTTTCATTAACAGTGTTAAAAGTCATAGGTCACTCATTTTCCAATAAACTTCAACTTGCCAAATTTATACTTGTAGACATATCAAAAGCTTCCTTGTGTATGCATGGCAATTCTTTAATATAGAAAAATCACTATTATTCCTAAAACTCCACATGCAATATCCACTGTAAGATGATATTATTTCATTGAATTACAACTTTTTTGTGATTTAATTTTCTTAAATACATAGTCCATGGAAATCAATTCTGAAGATGTCCAAGAAAAGCAAAACGTGTATCTGACTCTAGATTTGGTAAGTAATACCACTGTGATGGGCAAACACCTTTATACTGAGGCATGTACAGCTTTACATATTTAAGGAGAGAAGTATTAGTGGTACAATACAGACAATAACTTGTTCAGGAATGGCTTATAGTGCTCATACCCTATAATTTCTAAACAGAATATCATAACTGTTAAACCAAATTGATGTCAACAAAACATTTTGATATCATGGACAAACACAATTACTTCCATCAGGATTAGATAAAAATAGGACGATAAACTTTTTCAATGCAAATAGAGAATTCATAACTTATCCATGTAAGAAATTCATACATACCCAAGAAGTCCCCAAAAGAAAAGTGGAATGAACTTAATGGCTCTAGAAAACTGAAGGTACAGCTTTCCACTTGGCTTCCACCACTTATAGACATTTGACTGTAGCACAATTGGGGAACAAAGGAAAAAAATTAAACATCATGGCTGATGCCTCATGAAATAAAGAGTATTAATTAATCAGATGAATGGACAACAAAGAAATGTAGGAGCCAATTTCCAGATAATAATAATAAGAAGAAGAAATGGATTGAAAAGGGCACAGAAATCAGCAAGCAAGTGATCACATTTGCTCCACCACCACTGTCACTAGATTATGAGGATTCCTGAAGAAAATAATAACTGCAATGCAGGTTTCACAATAACAGTGCCAACAGATAAGAACTTTGCAAAAATCTTGATAAAGTAGGAGGTTAAAAAAGAATCAATTACTTGACCAAAGCAAAAAACTGGAACCAGGGGTCGGCCCATCTCCATGGCTATGCGTATGAATCCTCTTCTTGACTTAAGAAACGCTATCTGCAAATCAAGCAAAGCACTAACTCGATCATTACTGAGAGATGTGCGCTACCCTAAGTAGGTAGTAATAAGCCTCAAAAAGGCTGGAACCATTGGAGCATTGTTAATCTCCTTTTTCCAATAAAAACAAAAAAAGGTGATAATAGCAACAGAATCACTAGCCCAGAAGATACATAAGTGATAACAATAATAGCAAAAACCACAATATAACTTGTCTACAACCTGCAAAATAGTACATGTGAATTACACCAATGGGATGCTAATGTGAAGAAGTAAGGAGTACTAAATTATTATCTCAAGTCTTGATATAATAATATATACATGAAATTGAAGTGTACAGAACTACAGAAGAGCTGAAAGATTGAAACCTTTGAACCACGCTCCATGTGAAATGTTTCTTGCACTCCACCAGGCACTACGATGCAACTATAACCGGCAGCCAAGAGCAAAGTGAAATTATTCTTAGATGTTGGTGTAAGACCAAACCATGTCCATATATGCCTCAGAAATGGCGTGTAGAATACCTAGTGATTCAACACAGTTTGACAGAGGGAGAGAGATGAAATATATAGGACTCACAGAGCATAGCAAACAGAAATCTTACAGCGCTACTTGCAAGGACCTTTATTTTTGGGAGAGGCATGAAGCCTGTATTGTCAGCAAGTGCAACAACCCCAATTGGGAAAACTGAATGAGGCTCATAACCGAACACTGAAATGAAGAAATAAATTGATACAAGTTACAAGGATAAGAACAATGCCAGAGCTCTACAGAAAGAATTAGTTTTTTTGGTTTTTCGGATTAGGCAGCCAAGCCAAGCAACAAATAGTATATGAATTAGTTTTAGAAAGGAAAATAAAAAGAGGTTGAATATAATAATATTTATGATGATTACATCTAAAGTCAATTTGATATTGAGTAGAGATAGTGATTGATCATAATAGGTGATAAAAGAAGAGAGAGAAATGAAATTGAAAGAGGTACCATAGGATCGATCCGGCTAGAAGGCATTGATATCCTCAACATGTATAGTAACTGGAAAATAGCTGCAAGCATGCTTACAGATATACCTGGGAATTGGCAAGAAAATCGTGGTTGATTAAGAAGTAGAAAATAATAATAATAATAATAATAATTGAGATTAATGAAATAAATAAGTAAAAGGAAAGTACCTGGCCAAGGTTTTGCCAAATTTACTATGTTGGTCAACAGGAATGAACATAAAGAAGAAAAGCAATCCAAACACCCTGAGGAAGAGGAAGACATGTTATAGATTAGGATTGGAAAGGAAGTAAGAAAAATTAAGAGGCGAGGGATTTTGATTTTGAGACGAACATAAGTGATTTGGAGAGAGGAAAGAAGAGGAGGGAGACAAGGACCAAAAGGACGTTGAAATGGATGGCTCCCAGCCATAGAGCCATTGCTACCGTCGTATGTATTGCATTGGATCCAAACTCTTCGTTTCCCCGAAACTCCACTTGGCCTTGGCCTTGGCCGCCCATCTCTCTCTTTCTCCCACAAATCAAAAACTGTTACTCACAACTATGCCACGCTTTTCTTAATCTTTAGTCATACATAAAATCCAGTTTCTTTTCTCCCTGAAACTCATCTCCCTGTCTAGTCCCCCAACATCTCGAGCTTTCCGCACACTACCACATGGAATTCTTAATTAATTAGGCGCTGGCTCACCCACGCGTCCCACACCAGCCTCCAATCCACTCTCCACGCTTATTTGATTGAAAGGAGATGTTAGAATTTAAAGGGAATTTACCCAACCGCATTTCCGTTAAATGTTGATGCTACTTAACCTGTAATACACATTAACAAATGTTTCCAAAACGATCAAACAAACACCGACCGAATTTTAGTTAAAATCAACTGGAAATGTTGATTTCTGTAAAAATCTATAAAACTTATTTCTGTAACAATTGAAATAACAATTGAAACCAAAAAGATAAAAGATGAAATAATACCTCCGAATTTCTATAAGAGTGAAGCAAAAATAGCAGAAGAACGCAGGGGATTTGCAGTCGGTTTGGAGCAGAAGAATGTAGGGGATTTCCAGTCGGTTTTTCGGGGAAACAAGCAGCCACTGTTGACAACAATGGCCGAGCTTTGGCCGAACCACCGAGGAACGGCGCGACCGAGCTTTTGTACGAGATGACAGCGACTGTGAGCGACGAACGACGCGACGAAGGGGGAAGCACGACATTGAGAAGTTGAAGGATGAAGGACGAACGGTGCGACGAAGCCTGCTACGAAGGGCGAAGCAAAATTGGGGAAAAAATTGGCTGCTTGTTTATATTAGGGGATATTACAGCTTTGGGCGGGAGAGATTAGAGTTTGGGCGGAAAAAATTGGGGAAGGGAAATTAGGGATTCAGAGGGTTTGTTTATATTAGGGGACTTTACTGCGGGCCACAAAACCGTAGTAAAGTCCGTGGAATCTACGGCGGATATTAGGCCCGCCGTATAATTTTTATTTTTATCGCGGTTTTGGCGGCCCGCGGTAAATATATGCAGTAAAAAGCCATTTGTGTTGTAGTGAATTAGTCAAAAAACAATAAGAAAATAAATGTCTACAGATGGGATAAAATGATTGGACAAATATACCAATATCGTAATAGGGCCATCCCATATGAAGACATCCAAATGTGAAGCATATTCTATATAAAGAGACACAATATCATATGGGATGTTCGTAATTATTCTTGCAATTTTGAGCCAAAGGGAAACATAATTACGAAGTCTTCAAGTAGTACAAAAAGGATTTTATAAAATGTAATAAAAGATCTGATAGACTTGAAGCAATAGAGAAATTTACCTTAACATCCTTCTTGAAGATAGGGTTTCCTATGTATCCGCGGTCACAATTGTAGTTAACAGTTGTGTTGCTACGATGACAATCAGATTTTGACAGATGGCTCGTTGATCTATTTGATGCATATGAATCAAATGTAGAAAGATATATCCCCCAATGTACCATCACGGGAACTTGTGCCATTGCTTTAACATGTTGAAGATCTGTTATGTTGTTTTCAAACCATTGTTGATCTACCAAAATGGCATAATGATATGTGTCTATTTATATATTATTTTTATATCAATTTGTCTATATTTCTTTGCTATATTCCTTGGTATTTTTATATTTTTGTGTGGTTTTGATGTTTGTAGGAGTTTTGGAGGAACTCGCACTAAATTGGAGTAAAACCTTTCATTTGCACCTCTGCCAGTCAACCAACTTCTCGGATTTAATTGTATTGATATACAATGAACCATATACTGTTCTCTATACCATTGCAAAGCTCTAGAGGTCTATTTTCTAAAAAAATTTACGGTTTGTGAATCCATTTAATGTACCGAAAGTTATGATCAAAATGGTATGAAAAGTGTAAAATTGTAATTCTACAAATCACTGTAGCATGTTATTATAGCAGAGTATATAAATATATTTTAGGGTTTTATTTTGATAACAAGAAGAGGGGAGAACGAGTTGGAGGCTATCCCTTTGGATTTCTCTCATGTCTTAGAGTTCTTGAGGGAGAAAGAAGGCTTGGAAAGAGGAAGAACTACGATCCTAAGGAGATTTGCAAAGGATTTGCTAAGTTTTTCCTTTCCCTTTTATTTTCTGGAATGTTTCTATGTTATATTGCATTTATGACATTTTTAAACATGTGTAACTAAATCTGATTTGGTTGAGGGTGATTTCAAAGCACTTGATATGGTTTTTGTGAGTTGATTGTTCAAGAAATTGTTATCCAATTCTCTAATTGAAGTTGCTTTTATTTTCCCATATTGAATGCTTATGATTGCTTGCTGATTTTATTTGGGTGGCCAACTAAATAGAATCTGGTTGTTGTCTATTGCTAGACTAGAAATCTTGATCCGTAATTGTCTTGAATTTCTAATCGTTAGTAGCAAAATTGTGATCGAAGATTGCAATTGAAAAATATAACCTAGGTTAAATAATCCAAACCTGTGTGGTTATTGCCTAGATCAACCTATCTTTCTTATCGTAATGCTTCCATTGAATTAAATTTAGAGAGCTTGTTCTAGGTTGTTTAATAGATAGAGATTAAATAAAGAGCTTGTTTTATTTAACAATAAAGTAAGGAAAGATTGGGGTAATAGAGCTTGTTGTTATCTATGGTTGATAATTTCAATGTTGTAATTATATAATAATTCTATGGTTAATTCGTAAATTTATATCTTGTGGTAGAGAATGATCCGTTAACCAAGTTTCTCTCATTGATTATTTTTCACTCCGTTTAACCTTGTGCTGTGATATTCTTCATTTGCCTTCGTATTTTATTTAATTAATCATTCAACAAAACCCCCCCATTTAGTTTATTGTTGCTGTAAAATAACAAATTTAAGTAGAACCAATCCTCGTGGGAACGATATCTTACTTATCACTTTTTAACTTGTGCGACTAGTATACTTGCTAGTTTTGAATGCATCAAGTTTTTGGCGCCGTTGCCGGGGATTGATTTTCTAATCGATTTGTTATTTTGTTTTTATTGTTGATTCCTGATTTTTATTTTTGTTTGTTTGTGTTTAGGCTTTTATGTCTGAGGGAGAAGCGGACCAACGACTTAAGCGAATTAACGAGTTTCTCGAATCCTCAAATTTAAGACTAAATCGGTCAATTTCAACTCCACCTTCGGAATTTGACATTGCACGACATACTTCCCTTCCATCTTCCTGCAGTTCAATCAAATCTGAATTGGAAGTAATGGCGATGGAAAACAATCAGACTCTTAAGGAGTTAGCGGCTCCAATTATTGATCAACAACTACTATGCATAAACACCAACCTTGAGGTAGATTTTAAACTTAAATATGGACTAATTCATCTCTTACCTACATTTTATGGTTTTGTAGGAGAGGATCTGAACAAACACCTCAAAGAATTTCATGTGGTATGCTCAAGTATGAAGCCAACTGGCGTTTCGGAGGAGCAAATAAAATTGAAAACTTTCCCATTCTCATTAGCAGATTTAGCGAAAGATTGGCTATACTATCTACCACCGGGTACCATCACCACATGGAATGAGATAAGTAAACTCTTGTAGGAGAAATACTTTCCCACCTCGAAAGCTACAAACATTAGAAAAGATATTTGTGGCATTCGACAACATAACGGAGAACATTTTATGAATATTGGGAAAGATTTAAAAGGTTATGTGCTAGCTGTCCACACCATCAAATTAGTGATAGACTTCTTATTCAATATTTCTATGAGGGTCTCCTACCAATGGATAGGAATATGATTGATGCTGGTGGTGGTGGAGCATTAGTTAATAAAACATCGAAAGTTATAAGACATTTGATTGGTGACATGGCAGCGAACTCCCAACAATTCAATAGCCGATTTGAGCCACAACTACCAAAAAAAGTAAAGAAGGTAAGTACTCTGAACATTGAACAACAACTTTCTGAGCTTACCTCTCTTGTTAAAAAAATGGTTGTAGGACATATGCAGTAATCTTATGCATGTGGGGTATGTTCTACCACGAAGCATCCAACCGACATGTGTCCAACTTTGCAAGAAGGAGATACGGAACAAGCCAATGCCATGGGTGGATTTCCAGGACAACCAAGGCAAAGGTATGAACCCTTTTCTAATACTTACAATGCCGGATGGAGAGATCACCACAATTTTAGTTATGGGAATTGTCAACCAATCGCCCCAAATGCCATCCCAAACCGGCCACCAGGTTTCAATCAACCAAGAATACAACAACCATTTCAAACGCAACCACCACCAATACCACAACTAGCTCCACAAAACTCAGGTATGTTTCTCCAAGATATTGTTAAAGCACTTGCCACTAACACAATTCAATTTCAGCAGGAAACTAGGACAAGTATCCAAAACTGGGAAAATCAAATGGGACAATTGGCTACTAACATGAGCAAATTCGAGTGTCAAGGCTCAGAAAAATTACCATCTCAAACAGTGATCAATCCAAGAGAGAATGCTAGCATGGTAACTTTGAAAAGTGGAAAGCAATTAGAGGTCCCCCCAAAAAAGTCACAATCTAATGAAAGGGATGACACCACTTCCACCATGAACAAAACATCATCTTCTAAGGTAAATCTTAAAACTCATATTCCTTCTTATGTTACTCCTCCACCTTTTCCTAGTAGATTTGTAAAATCAAAGAAAGAGGAACAAGAACAAGAAATCTTGGAGACTTTTCACAAGATTGAGGTAAATATACCACTTTTGGATGCTATCAAGCAAGTACCTCGTTATGCAAAATTTCTCAAGGAGTTATGCACCAACAAGAGAAAGTTAAAAGGAAATGAGAAAGTAAGTGTGGGGGAAAATGTTTCTACTGTACTACAAAGAAAAATTCCTCCAAAGTGCAAAGATCCAAATACATTTACCATTCCATGCACCATTGGTAATACCAAGTTTGAAAGAGCTATGTTAGATTTAGGAGCATCTATTAATGTCATGCCACATTCTATTTATGTTTCTTTGAATCTTGGACCTCTTGCGAAAACTGGTATTATCATTCAACTTGCTAATCGTTCTGATGCATATCCCAAGGGAGATGTGGAAGATGTGCTTATGCAGGTGAATCAATTAGTTTTCCTAGCAGACTTCTATGTTCTTGAAATGGAGGATGAGACATCTCCTAATCCAACACCGATTCTTTTAGGGAGACCATTGTTGAAAACTGCCTGAACCAAGATTGATGTTCATGATGGAACCTTCACCATGGAGTTTGATGGCGAGGTGATCCGTTTCAATATTTTTGAGGCAATGAGGTACCCTAGTGACTTGCATTCTGTTTTTGCAGTTGATGTTATTGATTCTTTGGCACAACAACTTTTTGAGTTAACTCGTAAGGATGGATTGGAAGTAGCTAGTAGTGAGCACATAGGGACAGAAAATTTCAAAGAGCCAAGAAGGTTGATACAAGTGTCTAAAGAAGTGGAGGAAGCTGTGGCAAGCTTAGATGAGACTATAGCTATAACCACAAATAGGTATGATGTTTTGTACATTGAATTGCCTTTATCTAATGAGAAACTTCTTCCTTCTATGATGAAAGCCCCTACCTTGGAGCTTAAGCCTCTTCCAGATCATTTGAAGCATGTATTCTAGGGTGAGAATGATACTTTGCCAGGCATAATAGCAAAGGGCCTTACACCATACAAGAAGAGAAACTCATTCGAGTACTTAGAGATCACAAAATAGCTATTGGATGGACAATTGCTGATATCAAAGGTATTAGCCCAGCCATATGCATGCACTGTATCTTATTAGAAGAAGGATCCAAGCCCATTAGAGAAGCACAACAGAGGTTGAATCCTCTTATGATAGAAGTTGTCAAGAAAGAGATCCTCAAACTGTTAGATGTGTTGGTGATTTATCTAATTTCAGATAGTAAGTGGGTGAGCCCAGTCCAAGTTGTTTCGAAGAAATCTGGTGTTACAATGGTTAAGAATGATAATAATGAGCTAGTTCCTACTCGTATCCAAATCGAGTGGCAGGTTTGTATTGATTATCAGAAGCTCAATTCAACAACTCAAAAGGATCACTTTCCCTTGCCATTCATTGATCAAATGCTGGAGAGGTTAGCAGGTCATTCTCACTACTATTTTCTTGATGGCTACTCAGGATATAATCAAATTGTCATTGCCTCTGAGGACCAAGAGAAAACTACATTCACATGCCCATTTGATACATTTGTCTATCGATGCATGCCATTCGGTCTTTGCAATGCCCCTGCCACTTTCCAAAGGTGCATGGTAAGTATTTTCTCTGATTATGTTGAGAACATCATTGAGGTATTTATGGATGACTTTAGTGTTTTTGGTGATTCTTTTGATAAATGCCTTGATAACCTTACACTTATACTTCAAAGATGTATAAACTAACCTTGTTTTGAATTGGAAAAAATGCCATTTTATGGTAGATCAGGGTATAGTTTTGGGACATGTTATTTATGCTAAAGGTATAGAAGTTGATAAATCTAAGATAGACCTTATATGTTCCTTACTACCCCCCACAAGTGTGCAGGATATTCTTTCTTTTCTTGATCATGTAGGTTTCTATCGTAGGTTCATAAGAGATTTTTCGAAGATAGCATTGCCCCTATGCAGATTGCTATAGAATGATATGGCCTTTGGATTTGATAAGAAATGCAATAAGGCATTTGATAAACTGAAGGAACTCTTGACTTCGGCTCCAGTGATCCAATCTCTAAATTGGGATCATCCATTCGAGATCATGTGCGATGCAAGTGACTATGTTGTGGGTGCCGTCTTGGGTCAACGAATTGGCAAAATTTAACATGCCATTTACTATACATCTCGGACTTTAAATGATGCTCAGCTTAATTATTCTACCACTGAGAAAGAGCTGCTAGCGGTTATTTTTGCTTTAGAAAAGTTTCGTTCTTATTTGATTGGTACTAAAGTAACCGTTTATTATGATCATGCAGCCTTGAGGTACTTGCTCACAAAGAAAGATGCCAAACCAAGGCTTATCAGGTGGATACTCCTCTTACAAGAATTTGACTTGGAGATCAAAGATAAGAAGGGAAGTGAAAACTTAGTTGCAGACCATCTTAGTTGCCTTGTCCATGATAAGGATGCACTACCATTACAAGAAAGCTTTTCGGATGAACAATTACTGTCTCTGCGTGTAGTAGCCCCTTGGTATGCAGATATTGTCAACTACTTAGTTACCAAGAAGCTACCACATGACTTGACTCGAGCTCAAAGAGACAAGATCAAAAACATTATCAAGCACTACATATGGGATGATCCGTGCTTATGGAAGCATTATTCTGACCAAGTGATAAGAAGGTGCATTTCTGAATATGAATTTAATTCAATTTTAACCTTCTGTCATTCTTATGCATGTAGAGGTCACTTTGGACCAAAAAGAACAGCTTCAAAGCTTTTGATTGTGGATTCTACTGGCCATCTTTGTTCAAAGATGCATATCTCTTTTGTAAAGCTTGTGACCATTGTCAAAGGACAGGTAATTTAAGTGCCAAAAATCAAATGCCACAAACCTCTATACTTATTGTTGAGATTTTTGATGTGTGGGTGATAGGTGTCTAATTATATATCATTTTCATATCAATTCGTCCATGTTTCTTTGCTATATTCCTTGGTATTTTTATGTTTTTGTGTGGTTTTGATATTTGTAGGAGTTTTGGAGCAACTTGCACAAAAATGGAGTAAAACCCTTCATTTTCACCTCTGCTATTCAGTGATCTTCTCGGATTTAATTGTATTGATATACAATGAACCCGATGACATATTATATACCGTTGGAAAGCTCTCGAAGTCTATTTTCTGGAGAAATTTACGGTTTATAAATCCATTCAGTGTACCAAAAGTTCTAATCAAAACAGTGTGAGAAGTATAGAAATGTAATTCCACAATCACTGTAGCATGTATAATACGGGACACTGTAGCAAGTTACTGTAGCAGAGTATTTAAACACATTTTAGGGTTTTATTTTCATAACTTGAAGAGGGGAGAACGTGGTGGAGGCTGCAGCTCTGGAATTCTTTCATCTCCTGGAGTTCTTGAAGGAGAAAGGAATCTTGGAAAGAGGAAGAACTACAATCCAAAGAGAATTACATCAAATTTGCTAAGTTTTTCCCTTCCCTTTCATTTTCTGGAATTTCTCCAGGTTGTATTGTATTTACCACGTTCTTAAACATGTGTAACTGAATCTAAATTGGTTGAGGGTGATTTCAAAGCCCCTGATATGGTTTTTGTAAGTTGATTGTGCAAGAAGTTGTTATCCAATTCTCTACTTGAAGTTGCTTGTATTTTCCCATATCTAATGCTTATGATTGCTTGCTGGATTGTATTTGGGTGGCCAACTGAATATAATCTGGTATTGTCTATTGCTAGACTAGAAATCTTGATCCGTAATTGTCTTGAATTTCTAATCTTTAGTAGCAAAATTGTGATCAGAGATTGCAATTGGAGAATACAACCTAAGTTAAATATTCCGAGCTTGTGTGTTTATTGCTTAGATCAACCTATCTTTCTTATCGTAATGCATCCATTGAATTAAATTTAGAGAGCTTGTTCTAGGTTGTTTAATGGATAGAGATTAAATAAAGAGCCTATTTTATTTAACAACAAAGTAAGGAAAGATTGGGATAACAGAACTTGTTGTTATCTACGGTTGATAATTTCAATGGTGTAATTGGATGACAATTCTATGATTAATTCGCAAATCCATATCTTGTGGTGGAGAAGGATCCCTTAACCAGATTTCTCTCATTGATCTTCCATTCAAATTAACTTTTGTTTTGTTATTCCTAATTTGCATTCTTATTTCATTTAGTTAATCATTTAACAAAACCCCCCCTGTTTAGTTTATTGTTGCTGGAAAATAACAAATTCAATTAGAATCAATCCTTGTGGGAACGATATCTTACTCATCACTTTATTACTTGTGCGACTAGTATACTTGCTAGTTTCGAACGCATCAGTGGGGTATTGATTTCATGGGTCCTTTTCCTTAATCTTTTGGTAATGTTTACATTATACTTGCTGTAGATTATGTATCTAAATGGGTGGAAGCAAAAGCTATGAGAACTAATGATTCTAAAATTGCTATAGATTTTGTGAAATCTAACATTTTTGCAGGATTTGGAACACCAAGAGCCATAATTAGCGACAGAGGGACACACTTCTGCAACAGATTTGAAGCCTTGCTCAAGAAATACAACATCACTCACAGGGTTTCTACTGAATATCATCCACAAACTAGTGGTCAAGTTGAAGTTTCAAATAGAGAAGCCAAGTCCATCCTCGAGAAGACAGTGAATCCGAATAGAAAATATTGGAGCCTACGATTTGATGACGCACTATGGGCATACCAGACTGCTTACAAGACACCTATTGGTATGTCTCCGTATAAGTTAGTCTATGGTAAGCCATGCCACCTTCCAGTAGAGCTCGAACACAAAGCATGATGGGTAGTAAAGCTGTGTAACATGGAGATGGATGCTGTTGGAAAACAAAGGAAGCTTTAACTACAGGAATTGGAAGAACTTAAAAATGATGCCTATGAGAATTCAAAAATTTACAAGGAGATAACTAAGGCATTTCATGATAAGATGATCTACCGAAAGAATTTTGAAGTAGGATAGAAAGTCCTTGTATTTCATTTTCGCCTTAAGTTATTTCTAAGTAAATTACGTTATCAATGGGTTGGAACCTTTGTTATTATTGATGTCTTTTCTCATGGTGCAACGGGAATCAAGAGCTTAAAAACTGATAAAGCATTCAAATTGCATGGACATAGGTTAAAGCCTTACTATGAAAATTCAGTGATGCAGGACATCGAGCAGGTACCTCTCTACGAGCCAACTTATCTTAATGGGTGAGGGTTGGTAACGTCAGGCTGAGGATGTTAAACCAAGCGCTTATTGGGAGGCAACCTAATGTTTTTGAAAAATGAAAAAAAAAGAATGAAAAAAATAATAATAAAAAAAGAAGAAGAAAAGAAGGTAATGATGATCAATTTTTGTGTCTCAAGGAGATTCCTCTCGTGGGCTTTATCCATCATAATTGATCAGGTTTTATCTCTCTTCGTCATCTGTCTCATTTACTTCGTTGTTTGTTTTTTACTTTTGTTTGCTATTGTGTTTTTATTTCTTGTATATGTCTTTATTTTATTTTATTTTATTTTCTTTTGTTTAATTTGTTTATTCTGTGCTTTGCGCTCGTTTGTGCAACAGCTTGAGGAAACACCCCAATGGGAACTGAAGCCATTGCTTGAAGGTTTGAAGCATGCATATCATGGAGAAGAACAGACTCAAATCTATTATCGATAATATCTTTCCCTTTCTCCTCTTCAATGGATGCCGATCTCTTTCTGTCAAACCTTCGTAAATATTTTCCTTCACTTTCTCAAAATGCTGTGTTCAAAATTTATAAAGTGCAAATGACTAGACTTTGAATGTTGATGCTCCTAAAAATGCCTGCGAATATTCGATGGCTTATCGAAGCCAAGGTCAGATTGTCCGGTGAGCCTGATATTAATCTTACAAAATACATGCCTACTCTAGGGAAGAGCTACTATGCCAAGAGGCGAAGAGCAAAGAGGCTACAAGTATGTTATAAATGTGCTAGATGGAATGTCGGTCACTAGGTTTTGTGTCCAGGAATAGAGAAGATAAACTTTCATTCATTAAGAATGGTCTGAGTAATAAGTCTCTGGATAATGTTTTATTAGCTCTTGAGTCACATTCTTGTGGACTTGTTCATCGTGAATTGCTTAATCTATGGACACAATTTCGTGATGAACTGCAACGTTATAGTCTAGGGAATCTGACTAAAAAAGACCATGTTTTCCAGTTTATAAAAAAACTAGATGGGAAGTAAAACCCCAACTCATAAAAGGCGTTTCAGCCGTTACTGGACATAAAACCAGAGGCAGATGTGAGCCACAATCACAACTACTTGTATATTTGAAAGTGTGTTATTATTGTTGAAATTTATTTTTTCTTGTTTTGTTTGATTTGATTATTGGTGTTGTCTTTGTGTTGTTGTTGTTTGTTGATTTTGTTTGTTTTAATTTCAAGTTTTTTTTTTTGACAAACCATATGACTACCCATGACATATGCACACGTGGGAGACAAATGTGGAGATTTTGTCAACCCTTGCCGAAAGCATATCTCATTTTTTCAAATCTTGGGGTGATAAATATGCATCGAGCAACCGCCGCCAAAAGCATATCTCATTTTTCAAATCTTGGGGCTATAAATATTTATCGAGCAACCCCCGCAATCTCATTTTTCAAATCTTGGGGCGATAAATATGAATCGAGCAACCCCCATCGAAAGTATGTCCCTATGTGTCAAATATGAGAGTATTATGTGTGCATCCGTCCATTCTCCATATTTACAAATGTCATTATTATAACCTCTTCTTCCTTCGAAAAACACAACACCTAACGTGCATCATTGTCTTACACAAGGTTAGGGCACATATAGAAATGGAGAAAACACCAATTCGGCAATTCTAAAAAATATGCGTATTTTGTGGATCTCAATTTGGTAAAGATGGAGAGTTTACAACAGCAGCTCTTGATCTTGGCAGGGTATTAGCTAAGAGGCGTATTCATTTGGTTTATGGAGAGAGTAGTCTTGGGTTAATGGGGTGTGTGTCAACAACTGCAATCTTAGGAGGGAGCCAAGTTCTCGACATTATCCCTAAACCATTAGCTGTACGACATATCATAGCAAAATAATGGGGGAAGAGTTACAGGTCTCAAGCATGCATGAGCGTATTGCACATATGCTTCTTAACTCTGATGCATTTATAGCTTTGCCCGGTGGTTATGGTACATTAGATGAAATATTTCAAATCACCTCTTGGGCACAGCTAAACATCCATCAAAAATCCATTGGTTTGTTAAATATCAATAATTTTTTTTGATGGTTTGTTGTCTTTTCTTAATCAAGCTGTAGAACAAAATTTCGTCTCATAATTGGCGAGGTAAATCCTGGTTACAGTTTCAACTATAGAGGAGTTGATTAACAAACTACAAGAATTCGTCCATTTGCCTGATCCAACAATAGCTCGGATAGATTGGTTTGCGGAAGGCAGTAAAAGGCGTAAATTGGATTTAACCCTCCACTTGTAATCTTTATCTGTTGGTTTGCTTCACTTTTGTTTGCTTTTTTTTTTATTGTGTTTATTTGAGATTTTTTTTAGGTTATTTCTTTTGAGATTTTTCAGGTTATTTCTTTCGCCCCAGGTAATATTTTCTAATCTAGCCTTTTAGAGTGATGGCTTAAAAAGTTCAAGTCCTCTTGAAACGCATTTTGGATCTCTTTAATTCATAATGGCTGAATAAGGAGGCTAACTTATAACCTTTTTAGACCATTCTAACTAACTTATTTTGTTTACTAACTGTTGGACTTTTTTATTTTATGAGTAAGTTTAATTTTATATAATTTACAGTTGTTATGTGTTTTTTTTCTCTATCAAGTCTGATTCAAAAAAAAAATTGTGGAAAAACCTGAGAATGGCAGAATATGGGGTTTCTTTAACCTTTGAAACGCATTCTACCTAAATAAATTTATGGTTTGTTTATTTACTGTTGTTTGAAGTGTCTTGTTTCTTGTTTTGTTCATTCATAATAAAGGTATATAGGCTGAAAACTTTAAGTCTGCGGGCTACTGGTCCTAAGGATTGTTCAAATATACAATCTTGACTCAGGTCTAAAAATGCCACGTACCCTTTTTCCTGCATTTTGTGGGCCGATGATAAGGCAATGATTGAATTGAGAATAACTCTTGAAAAATGGTAAATGATGCATAGATTTATGTGCTTGAAATGTTTATTGGTTTTTGCTTTGCCTTTGATTCCTTGCGTAACATTGAGCACTGAGCCATTATTATTGAGTTATTTGTTTACTTGGAGAAGGTTTATGCAATTTAAGTGTTTCTTCAGATTTCAATGAATTCTAGAACTTGTTTGACAGTCACTCGAGGCAAAATCCTAGACTGTGCAACATTAGAGAAATGATTTAGACCATCTTTGGACTGTTTCAGCCTTAATAGCCAACCTTGATTGAAATTGAGCCCCTGTTACCCCTTTGAGCCTCTTGAAGCTTTTTCCCTTGTTAACACACTAAAAGATTTCCCAACCTTAGATGAAATTTTTTTCAAATAGTTTATCCCTTACCTATGAGCATGTAGATCATTCACGATTACTTTTTGAGCTATGTTATGGTTATGGGAAATTAAAAGAGGTTGGGTTGTGTCATGAGCAATGAAAGTGAGTTCGATTGTGTTTGTACAACCAAAAAAAAAAAGAAAAAAAATCTATACTTATCTTCCACCTGCTTAAACATTGAGGACAATGTATTGTTTAAGTGTAGGGGAGGGGAAGTGTAGTAAAAAAAAAAAAGACAAAAAAAGAAAGAGAAGAAAAAGAGATCTATACTCTTAAGTGTTCTTAAAAAGAATAAAACAATAAAGTGTGCAGGTGTAGTTTCTTTCGTGGCATTAAAAAAAAAACAATAATAAAAAGAGAGATCAAGTGTTCTAAATAAGCTTGGGGCAATCACTTGGTGAACTGAAATGAATTTTTTTTTTATGTTATGGGGTTGAGATCTACATAGTGTTGAATGATTTATGTGTTTGTGGGTGATTTGAGCCAAATTATTATCCTTTATCGTACCTTCACCCAAGCCAAATGTTACAAGCTTAATAAAACCTTACTTGATCCTCAGTGTTGTGCTTGTCTACATTAGTGGAGAGTGACTTGAAAAGCAGGCCTATGGAGTTCATTTATATGCACATCTTCACTATTAAATATGATTCATTTTTATGCATAAACTTATCCGGTTTACAAGTGATAAGGTGAGAATGGCTTTACACACACACACTTGAGGAATTAAAGTAGAGCGAAACTAATCTTTGTGATGAAATTCTTGATTAAGTGCATAATTTTAAAGTTTTCCTTGGGTTATAATTAATTACAATCTTTGAGGCCTATTTGCAAGTTGAAGCATTTGTATGTTTTAATTTTTTCTTTGATTCTGTTTAGATTTAGTTTTGTTTTCATATTGTTTTAGTTGCTCGAGGACTAGCAAAGTCTAAGTGTGGGAGAATTTGATAGGTGTCTATTTATTTATTATTTTCATATCAATTCGTCTATATTTCTTTGCTATATTCCTTGGTATTTTTATGTTTTTGTG
Source organism: Boswellia sacra (assembly GCA_013180625.2). Lineage (NCBI taxonomy): Eukaryota > Viridiplantae > Streptophyta > Magnoliopsida > Sapindales > Burseraceae > Boswellia > Boswellia sacra. The sequence continues at coordinate 35,741 of SNVD02010044.1, forward strand.
TGGTTTTGATGTTTGTAGGAGCTTTGGAGGAACTTTCACTAAATTTGAGTAAAACCCTTCATTTGCAACTCTACCAGTCAACCAACTTCTTAGATTTAATTGTATTGATATACAATGAAACAGATGATGTGCTATACACCATAGCAAAGCTCTAGAAGTCTGTTTTATAGAGAAATTTACGGTTCTTGAATCCATTTAGTGTACCGAAAGTTACTGTAGCATGTTATTGTGTGAGAAGTGCAGAATTGTAATTCCACAAATCACTGTAGCATGTTATTGTAGCAGGTTACTGTAGCAGAGTATATAAACATATTTTAGGGTTTTATCTTGATAACAAGAAGAGGGGTGAATGAGTTGGAGGCTGTCTTTCTGGATTTCTCTCATGTCTTGGAGTTCTTGAAAGAGAAAGAAGGCTTGGAAAGAGGAAGAACTACAATCCTAAGGAGATTTGCAAAGGATTTGCTAAGTTTTTCCTTTTCCTTTCATTTTCTGGAATGTTTCTATGTTGTATTGCATTTATGAAATTTTTGAACATGTGTAACTAAATCTGATTTGGTTGACGGTGATTTCAAAGCCCTTGATATGGTTTTTGTGAGTTGATTGTTCAAGAAATTGTTATCCAATTCTCTAATTGAAGTTACTTTTATTTTCTCATAGTGAATGCTTATGACTGCTTGCTGATTTTATTTGGGTGGCCAACTAAATAGAATCTGGTTGTTGTCTATTACTAAAATAGAAATCTTGATCCGTAATTGTCTTGAATTTCCAATCGTTAGTAGCAAAATTGTGATCGGGATTGCAATTGGAAAATATAACCTAAGTTAAATAATCCAAACCTATATGGTTATTGCCTAGATCAACCTATCTTTCTTATCATAATGCTTCCATTGAATTAAATTTAGAGAGCTTGTTCTAGGTTGTTTAATGGATAGAGATTAAATAAAGAGCTTGTTTTATTTAACAACAAAGTAAGGAAAGATTTGGGTAACAGAGCTTGTTGTTATCTATGGTTGATAATTTCAATGTTGTAATTGGATGACAATTCTATGGTTAATTCGTAAATTCATATCTTGTGACAGAGAATGATCCGTTAACCAAGTTTCTCTCATTGATTATTTTTCACTCTATTTAATCTTGTGCTATGATATTCTTCATTTGCCTTCGTATTCTGTTTAATTAATCATTCAACAAACCCGACCCCAACCACCCCCCATTCCCCTTTACCCTAATTTAGTTTATTGTTGTTGTAAAATAACAAATTTAATTAGAACCAATCCTCGTGGGAATGATATCTTACTTGTCACTTTATTACTTGTGCGACTAGTGTACTTGCTAGTTTTGAATGCATTACAAAATTGCATTGTTGCTGTCTATCTACATTATTGATGCCACCTGAAGGAGCATCACAAGCTGGATTAAATCTCCAGAGAGGCGAAGGGATTGAGGTTTGGCAGCAGTCGATGCTGGTTGAGCAACTAGTTACTCTCGTATAATTTGTAGGGCCTGAATTATAGATAGAGAAGCAGCTAGCAATAAGAGAATCGTTTCTAAATAAAGAGCCAAGATTGCCACAACTTACGCCATTGAATCTTTCACTGGTATTAGAGAATTCAAAAGGCTTTTCGTCCAAGCTAACAAAAGTCGTAGTAGAAGCATCCTGGCAAGAATTAAATAAGAGATAATAGACTTTCATTGTGTTTTTCGTTACTGAAATTTCAAGCACTTCCAATTTGGTGTTGCTTATAAATGGCTTCCTAGAGTAGCAATCTATCTTAGCGCAAAATGGAAGCGATACCAGCAAAACAACCAAATGCACAACCACAAACTATACCAAATAATTGAATATAATAGCAACTAAAGAGGCAACCAATCAACCAACAATACAGAAATAAAAAGAACACCAAGATTTACCGAGGTTCGGTATTAGTACCTACGTCCTTGGGCTCCGCTGAAAAAACCTTTCACTATCTTCAAAGAAAATTACAAACTTTTGTGCCACAATATAAATACCACAACTATTGAGCTAAACTGCAATTATCCGAATAGTTGGGCCAAACTATAATTGCTCAAAAAGTGGGTAATACTACAAATACCCAAAAAGCAAAGGGAGAAAAAAATATTACAAATTTTGAGGTCCTTAATAAAAGGCCTTTAAACTATGAGTCTTATATGAGACCTTACACAATATGAGGGGGTGAAGGAGAATTTATAATGGGACATTTAAACATCTCCCACATTGTTTCTTTTATAAGCCCACATGAGACTCAAGTTTTGCTACTTAACCACTGTGGGATTCCTCCCACTTGCATGTGAGCCAAAAAACTCAACAAATCTCTACCTTGGCGAATATGCTAAATCCACCATAGGACTCTTTTTTTTTCTCCTATTCTCTATCACAGCTGTAATGCCTCTAAATGCATCCAATGGCACGGTCAAACTTGCACAATGTTGATCAAGTCTAAACAATGACTAAACTTGATCGCTGTCACAACCTTAATCAACACATCTGTGGGATTCTCGGTAGTCCCAATCTTCTGAAGTAATATTCTTCCTTTATCAATAATCTCCCACACAAAATAATATCGAACATCAATATGCTTTGTACGAACATGGAACTCTACCTCTGCAGTAGACAAAGCCACTGTAGACTGTAAAGTAGACTTCCAACTCACTGGTGCTCTTGCAAGAGTAAACACATAACCGGTTGTTGATCGACGTTTATCCAAATCACCAACATAATAAGAATCAACATAACCAATAGCATACTGATCACACGTATCATCGCTTTCAAAGACTAAGCCAACATCTACGATTTTTAACAAATACCGTAGAATCCATTTCATTGCTTGCTAATGTCCTTTACCAGGATCACACATGTACCTACTCACAACTCCAATTGCATGTGAAATGTCGGGTCTTGTACACACCATAGCATACATCAGGCTATCAATTGCATTAGCATATGGAACTCGAGACATACACTCTCGTTCCTCATTTATACTAGGAGATAAAGATGCACTAAGTTTTATATCAAGAGCAAGTGGGGTACTTACAGGTTTTGACTACTCTGTAATGCCAAACCGCTGTAATACCTTTTTCAGATACTACTTTTGAGTCAAACAAATCTTGCTTCTCCCTCTTTCTCTACTTCTCTATACCTAGTATCTTATTAGCTTCACCCAAATATTTCATCTCAAACCTTCGATTCAACTGAGTCTTCAACTTTGCAATTTCTTCGACATTCGTCGAAGCTATCAACATATCATCGACATACAAGAGTAGATAAATGGAAGAACCATCACGTACCTTTGAAAATACACACAATTATCAAATTTGCTTCTTGTGTACCTCTGACCCATCATAAATCGATCAAATCGCTTGTACCACTGTCTTGGAGATTGCTTCAAACCATAAAGCAATCTTTTCAATTTGCATACAAATTTTCTTTACTAGCAACTTTGAATCCCTCTAGCTGAGTCATATAGATTTCCTCTTCCAAGTCACCATGTAAAAATGCTGTTTTTACATCAAGTTGAACTAGTTCCTTATTCATCCGAGCTACCAAGGCCAACAAAATTCTAATGGAAGAATGTTTCACAACTGGAGAAAATACCTCATTGTAGTCAATTCCTTCCCTCTGAGCGTAGCCTTTAGCTACCAACCTTGCCTTGTAGCAGACGTCATTCTTGTCAGGAAATCCATCTTTCTTTGTATATACCCATTTGCACCCAATTGCCACTACAAGAATTTTTTACATATTTGTCACTTTATAATTTTTTTATTTGGCATTTTTTTAAGAAAGTGAGAAATATAATATTGGTCAGAAAGTCAAACCTGTCTATTCATCTTATTTGTCACTTTTGTCTTTATTCAATCAAATATTTATCATATTTTTATAAAAATGTGACAAATATGTGAATATGTAATCTTTCCCATTTCCTTATCATATTTTCATCTTCTCTTTCAAGCATTATGAATATAATATTTTAAATATCAATAAATAGAGAAGTAAAAAATCTCAAAATAATAATTAAATAATACAATTTTATATTTTAATATTTAATTAAAAATAGTTTTTTAAAATATTTAAATAAAAGATAATATTTTTGTATAAATTAAATAATAAATTTTTAAAATCGAATTAATAAGAAGTAAATTTTTAAACATGAAAATTATATGAAATAAATAAATTATTTTATACTTTCAAAGTGATTAAAATCATATTTTTTAATTTTTTATGAAAAATTAAGAAATTAAAAATCTTGAATAAAATTTTATTTTCAAATAATATAACATTTATACTTAAGTAAATATTATTATAATTTATTTTAGAAATTAAATAAAAACAATTAATGTTTATAAAAATAAAAAAACTAAAACATATACATGTATATTTAAAGTATCTCGCATTTCACAATTTTATTGATTAATAAAGTTTTAAACATACACATGATTTACATCTCATAAAACCCATTTGAAATAAACCTAAAACCCTTCAACCCTAAAATCATTTTCTCTTCTCTTCACCCTTTCACGCCTCCACCCTTTCAAACCTCTCTCTCTCTCCCAAACATTCCACTCCCTAAATCTCGGCTCAGAGAAGATCGCGACCGGCGACTTAATCTCCGACTGGTTCACACTCATCGACTCGAACGGTAAGCCGCCTAAGCCTAGCACAGCTATAAAACTCGAACTGAAATTCATATTGAGAAGCTTAAGGGGCCTAATGCTCCGATTATAGGGCTGGTTTTGCAAAGGAGTCATATTGTGACTGGTGATGAGAGTCATTATGTTGCTGTAATCATGGAGTTAGAGGCAAGAGAAAGATAATGCAGAAAAGAGTGTAAAGTTGTAGACTTTTATTAATAGTACTTGTACTACTAGACAGTAATACCGAGAGAAAAATTTGGATTTTTATTTCTTTTGGGTCTGCGTATTAAATTCATTAAATCACTTTCAAGGTTCTAAGCATTTATACCTCTTTTGATGGTGTAATAATTCCACAAGATCTGCAATTCAAGCCTCAAGCTCTATTGGATCAGTGCTTTAAAAATAGAGTGGTTTGTGTGTAGGGAAGGAGAGGAACAGAAGAAACGCTAAGACATGGAGGTGGGTCAGATGCAGAGAAGGCAGCTGGACTACACAAAGTCCTTGTTTCTGGAGGTAACGCGGAAGAATGTAAAAATATTTTAATGAATCTAAGATGGTTTTTTGTTCTGTTTTTGATATGCATGCATGCTCTTTTTTTTTTCAAGCGTATTTGTGTTGGTTTTTATTTGTTTATTTATTTTTTTGGTTGAGAGAAGGGGGTTCTGGATGGCCAGTTTTTACAGCTCCAGCAACTGCAAGATGAGAGCAACCCTGATTTTGTTGTTGAAGTGGTCTCTCTCTTCTTTGAAGATTCTGAGAGGCTTCTCAATGATCTCACTAAGGCTCTGTAAGCTCTTTGTCCCTCTCTTTCTGTCTTTTAAATCGCTCATCTCTAGCCTTCCATATATGTCTCTGACTTTTACTTTATTTTTGTCTTCCTAATCTATTCATCATATTCTCCTTTTTCATGTTATTTCCACAGAGATCAGCCAAATTTAGACTTCAAATTGGTTGATTCCCATGTTCATCAGTTGAAGGGTAGCAGCTCAAGGTACATAACTTTCTTATTTTCTTTAAAAAAAATGAATGTATTTGATAGGTGTCTGATAAGTGTCTATTCATCTATCATTTTCATATCAATTCGTCCATGTTTCTTTGCTATATTCCTTGGTATTTTTATGTTTTTGTGTGGTTTTGATGTTTGTAGGAGTTTTTGAGCAACTTGCACAAAAATGGAGTAAAACCCTTCATTTTCACCTCTGCTAGTCAACCATCTTCTCGGATTTAATTGTATTGATATACAAATGAACCCGATGACATATTATATACCGTTGAAAAGCTCTCGAATTCTACTTTTTAAGAGATTTAACGGTTTTGGAATCCATTCAACAAAACACACAAAAAAAACAAAAAAAAAAAAAAAAATCAAAAATCAAAAAAAATCAAAAAAAATAAAAAAAATGTACCGAAAGTTTGTAATCAAAACAGTGTGAGAAGTGTAGAAATGTAATTCCACACATCACTGTAGCATGTATAATACGGGACACTGTAGCACGTTACTGTAGCAGAGTATTTAAACACATTTTAGGGTTTTATTTTCATAACTTGAAGAGGGGGAAACGTGGAGGAGGCTGCATCTTTGGATTTCTCTCATCTCTTGGAGTTCTTGAAGAAGATTGAAGGCTTGGAAAGAGGAAGAACTACAAATCCTAACAGATTTCATCAAATTTGCTAAGTTTTCCCTTTCCCTTTTATTTTCTAGAATATCTCCATATTGTATTGTATTTGTATTCTATCTGAATATGTGTAACTAAATCTGAATTGGTTGAGGGTGATTTCAAAACCCTTGATATGGTTTTTATGAATTGATTGTGCAAGGAATTGTTATCCCATTCTCTAATTGAAGTTGCTTGTATTTTCCCATGTTTAATGCTTATGATTGCTTGCTGGATTGTATTTGGGTGGCCAACTGAATATAATCTGGATATTGTCTATTGCTAGACTAGAAATCTTGATCCGTAATTGTCTTGAATTTCTAATCATTTGTAGCAAAATTGTGATCAGAGATTGCAATTGGAGAATATAACCTAAGTTAAATAATCCGAGCTTGTGTGTTTATTGCTTAGATCAACCTGTCTTTCTTTTCATAATGCATCATTGAATTAAATTTAGAGAGCTTGTTCTGGGTTGTTTAATGGATAGAAATTAAGTAAAGAGCCTATTTTATTTAACAACAAAGTAAGGAAAGATTGGTATAACAGAGCTTGTTGTTATCTACGGTTGATAACTTCAATGCTGTAATTGGATGACAATTCTACGATTAATTCGTAAATCCATATCTTGTGGTAGAGAAGGATCCCTTAACCAGATTTCTCTCATTGATTTTTCACTCAAATTAACTTTCTGTTTTGTTATTCTTCATTTGTATTCTTAGTTCATTTAGTTAATCAACCAACAAAACCCCCCATTTAGTTAATTGTTGTTTTCGAATAACAAATTCAATTAGAAACAATCCTCGTGGGAACGATATCTTACTCATCACTTTATTACTTGTGCGACTAGTATACTTGCTAGTTCCGAACGCATCAAGTTTTTGGCGTCGTTGCCGGGGAATTGATTTTCTAATCGATTTGTTATTTTGTTTTCATTGTTGATTCATATTTTCTTTGTTTTTCTTTTTCTGATTGTTTGTGTTTAGACAACATGGCAGTAAACTTCTATCAATTCAGTAGCGGATTTGAGCCACAAGTACCATGGAGAGTAAATGAGGTAAGCACTCCAAACATTGACCAACAACTTTCTGAGCTAACCTCTCTTGTGGAAAACATGGCTGTAGGAGATATGCAAAAATCTTATGAATGTGGGGATATATTCTACGATGGAGCATCCAATCGACATGTATCCAACTTTACAAGAAGAATATATGGAACAAGCCAATGCCATGGGTGGATTTCGAGGACAAACGAGGCAATGGTATGATCCTTTCTCTAGCACTTACAATGCTGGATGGGAAGATCAACATAATTTCAGTTACTGGAATCATCAACCAATCACTCCAATTGTGATACCAAATCGGCCACAAGGTTTCAATCAACCTAGAGTGCAGCAACCTTTTCAAATGCAACCACCACCAATGCTACATCCAGCACCGCAACCAGCTTCACAAAACTCAAGTATATCTCTCCAGGACATTGTTAATGCACTTGCCACTAACACAATGCAATTCCAGCAGGAAACTGGGGCAAGTATCCAAAACCTTGCAAATCAAATGGGACAATTGGCCACTAGCATGAGCAAATTCGAGGGCCAAGGCTCAGAAGAATTATCTTGTCAAACGGTGATCAATCCGAAAGAGAATTCTTGTGCAATAACTTTACAAAATGAAGAGCAATTATATGTCCTACCAAAGAAATCACAAACTGATGAAGGAGATGACACCACTTCCACCATGAACAAAACACTGACTTCTCAGGTAAATCCTATAACCCCCATTCCTTCATATGTTTCTCCTCCACCTTTTTCTAGTAGATTTGTAAAATCGAAGAAGGAGGAACAAGAACAGAAAATCCTGGAAACTTTTCGCAAAATCGAGGTTAGTATACAACTTTTGGATGCTATCGAACAAGTACC